>DWDT01004789.1:0-10926 GCA_018245595.1 Microceris scylla
TTTGTCGTGATTAAGTAATTGCAACCCTGTCAATATGGGAGGAGACCCGTATTCCAGCAGTGGAATTGTAATGGGTTGAAAAAAAAAACTTGTTGATATTAAGAATTAAAAAATAATACGTGTCGTATAAGTTTCAGCTAATAACAGCTGATTTAAGATACATTTGTGTCTAAAGTTAAAAACAGAATACTGTAATAACTACGCCATCTTTTGTAAAACGCTACGAATTAATTCCAACACGTAATAATAAGCTTGTTCTTTTGTTGTTTTTAATGATTACCTAAGATTATGTATTATGCTACAATATGACATATTATATACTTAACTCACGTACGTCTTTCGATATTACTAGTTTCGGACCTGTACGAGGTCCTTTATTATGAGCTATAATATGTACAAAAACTACATTTCTTCATACATTCGAATATCCAGATTTTCGATTACCCGAACGCCCAGCGACAACAATTAGTCTGGTTAATCGAGTCTCCACTGTACCATAATCAAGAGTGATTACCTAATCTATGTAGCTTGTTGTTATTGTGTTGTTTTTGTTAAATGGTACTTAATGTGGATGATTTTATAATTCTTCTTTACAACTCACAAGTCAATCATCCCATATCAAAGGTAGCAATATCTACAATGTTAGATTTTACAAAAAAAAACAATAAATTAATTTTTTTTAATGACAACTATGTACATTGTTGTAAGCATATTTTTATGGCATATATTAACAACATTTTAGAATCTTCATAATGTTTACATAAATGACTATAGGGTATGCCAGACTTAATGTAAACTTGATATTTAATATATTTTTTTGTGGTATATTGCCCTATTTTTAACTAATATATTGTTCTACAGAAATTATGCATATTTAGAGATTGACCAAATGACGGCAATATTTCAATTTTGACCAAAAGTGAATATTGCCATCCATCATATTGTAAGATTCAGGTGCATCAAATAGCTCTAACAGTCATATCCTAAAAGGTTTCTGAATAAATTTTTTTGACCTTGAAATTGAATGAAATATAATCAAGTATAAAAACCAATGAACTTCAAGATTTACTTACAGTTTAGTGGTTTTGTATCCATTGCCACCAATATCATTAACAAATTAAAAAGCTTATAATTACAAATATTTATATTTCCAGGTGCTGATAAACAATGGATTTACTCCGGAATGGATCACAATGAGCAAGGAAATCGAACAAGATATAGAAGCTCTCAAACAGGAGATCAGAGAGGAAAGAATGTATTTAGGTCCACACCCCTTGACAGATGAAGACCAAATAAAATGGGCCAAGATATGTTCTAGTAATCAAGATTTAGCTAAATCTATTAATATTAAAATAAATACCTACAATTTGATTGTGCCCTTGTTAAATAAGCAAAAACTGCATGTAGAATTTGATAAAATCTGCCAGGAAGTACTAGAACATGGAACTCATTCTGTTAAGAAGCATGATGTGCAGTTTGTTCAACCAGTGGTGGTGTCAGATAATAATGATATCATTGGTAATTTATTCAGGGTATTGGGTGAATTTCTAACTATTAAGAACAAGAAAAAAAATATAGATAACTAAATACTGGCCAGGTTTTAATCAGATGTTGGTTTGTTATCCACATTATCAAAGAAATACATACAATATTTTGACCAAACTGAGTCAAAAAAAAAATATTTCCGATACAACTTTTTTTGAGCTTTATTTGGTAATCATAGATTTCAAATCAATATTTGTACCTTAGACATCATTCTATTTTATGTATACCTAAAATGGTCTGATAGAATCGCTACTTGGTTTTCAAGTTTAATTTCATAGTTTAAACGCAATTCACTAAGGACCTTAATATAGTGTTAATTTTGTTATTGTTGTTTAGTGGCTATGTTAAAAACAATACTTTCATTGTCATTATTTAATATGATTCTTTAATTTTTTTTGCATTACTTAATCATGTAGAATTGTGCTGATACCATTGTATAGTAAAAATGTTATTTAATATATGGTACTTAATCTATATGAATTAATTTGAAATTGCAATATTAGTGTATCGTTTACAGTATGTAGTGTAAATATTGATGTTTATAAATTTGTGGTAGCAAGGATATATTGTTTCCTTATTGTGGCCTGTTATCATATGCCAATATAGTAATTAATTATCTGTGATATTACTTATATTTCGTTACAGGTTATATATGTAAATAAATAAAAGTAGTGTTTTTGAAACATTATTTTTATTGCAATATTTAACCTACTTACCTAATGACACTAACATTGAATATACTCCATAAAAATAACTTCATATTGAGAAACTTAAATTTAAAACATATAACATATATATCAAAAATAATATTGCAAATTTTTTTTTAATATTACACATAGTTCCATAATTGCCATTTAAAATCAAGTATGTAACTGAGTTGATTCTATTGATATTCGAGAACATTAATAAAATCGTATGATTGTTTCAGGACTAGCTATATTAGGATAGAAAGAAAAACAACATTGAGTTTAACAATTGCAATCACAAAATTAAATTAATTACCTATATGTATATTGAAAAAATTTTTATATTTATGTAAAAGAATATCTGACAGGATTGAAATGCGTTTTAAAATACCTTGGAATGAAAACTGAATATTTGTTCATTCAGAACATTACTTGTGAACACTGCAGTATGCATTTGAACTGTATTTCAAGGCATTTGCCATGAAAACATTTTAATTATTTCGATAAAAAAGTTGCAGTGCATTGTATAAAGACATTTATATTGCAGCATTTACTTACGAAGATATACAATTTAATGCCACATAATATTCCCTTGGCTGTTGAGTCGCACCCTGCCAGTGGCCACTAGCCGCAGCGCCCGCGGGAACGCACGGTGTTCCGCTTGATGGATGCGCTCGGTCAGGGTCTCCTCTGTATCTCCCTTGAGGACTGGCACCTCTTCTTGGGTGATGATTGGACCTGTATCCATCCCCTCCTGAAAATGAAGGTTGAGAATAAGAGATTTTTTTTAATTATGTAAGTACTTGCGGGTGATGTGAGCTGGTAACTAACCCAATCAGTTTCACGATAGTTTGCGACATCTCTTTAAAAAACAATGATTTTCTATGAAAACCCGATATACACCCTTCCGATACTGAACTTTACAGACCCTCTAGTATAGTAACAAATGTCAAATTTCATGTAAAAATCAACATCAATTTACTGGAATGTTTTCAAATAGCAATAATGTACTCTCCAGTAGAACATAAATCCTCTATGAGAATATTCAGAACTGATGCAGACACAAATATTACTTCATTCAGCTTGTTGAAATTTCAGGGCAACACTGTTATACCTATACCAAAAATTTGTTTTATAATAGAGCAACTATGGCAATGATTTAATTAATATATACATTTTCCATTTGTGTAAATTGTCATATAAGCAAATGGGTAATGCTTATTCTATAGTATTTCATCATCATCATATTGATCAGCTTATTTCAGTCCACTGTTGGGCATAGGCCTCCCCCGATGAGCGCCGTTGCGCCCTGTCCCCGGCTTGTCCTATGGCACTTACATCAACAAAATGCACAGTGCAGCCAGATTGGCAGTCGCCTGCTGCTAGACACTGTTTCTGAGCGTGTAACCCAGGATGACGCGGCAATAATGATGGGTGAATGTTTATAAGCCGACCCTTCCACCTGGGAACAAATACAACTTGTTTTTATGGTACATACAACTAACATTTCTTATCGAAATATAGTGACCGACCGAAGGTTAGGTTTCAGTTCCAGTTTCGGCCAAGAAATATAGTTTCGGCCTTGGTTTCGGTTTCGGCCAAAGAGTGGCCGAACCTATCGGCCGCGCCGAAAATTCGCAGCGGTTCATCGCTGTAAGCACATTGAGTTAAGGTTATGTCTTGCACATAAGTGATTGGGTATTTTTTTTTAATCTGTACTTCTGTTATTATTTATTTCATATCAGTAGCAATTATTAGGTGTTGAACTACATCTTGTTGAGTTTTAAATAAAAGAGGTTAGGTATGTTGGATTCAGATTTTAAATTTACTTGGATTTGCGTGTTTATACGTAATTGTTGTTGAATTACATTGTGTATCCTTATTTGTTATTTTAACATTATTTACCATCCAAACGATTAAGTAGGTAGATGCTAATTATACTGTGTGAATTTTATTTAGGTACTTAATTAACGCGTAGGCAGAGTTCGTGCGATTGGATAAGCCAGTCATCCCGCTTTGTCATTTCCCGTGTATCGCGTGTGTGGCCTTTAACTCTATTTAACTGTGGGTATAAATAGAATATCCAAATAAATGTATGAAATATTTTTGTGATCGTAAAGCATACTCTATGCTTCGCATTATGTGTCGTGCAAAATTTATAATACACTTGATTTCAATATGCAATAGAATTTTAAAATATGTTTTAGTAAGTTTCGGTTTCGACCGAAACAGAGCGCGGCCGAAAGTTCGGTTTCGGTTTCGAATGAAAAACCTGTTTCGATCGGACACTATCAAAATTTATCAATTAGCTTCAGATAATGTAACAGCTCTTTTTTACTTAACAGAAAAGTAATAGAAATACTATTACATCAACTGTAAACTGATGCAATAGAAATAGCGGAAATTAATAAAATACAGCAAGTATAGAACCGGTCACTGTCGATATATACTTTTTTGTAGTGCAAAAATTAATTTAAAATATCTGTCAATTTTTATTCAGAAAGACATCACTTCTGTTTTGCTTTCTGTCATGCATTTTTCCTTATAACGTTAAATTAATATTTAAAAATTATTATTGAGATGTGAGAGAATGTACACTTTTTCCAGTGTACTGCAATAGAGAGTATAATATATTTAAGCTTACTTAAACTCTAACACCGGCGGTTAATTCTTCCGGGGGTTCATAATTTCCATAGTAATTTAAAAGAAAGCATGAATCATCTCGGTACAGTCGATCAGACATCGAAGCCGACGGAGCGACGGCCACTATTACAGTTACATCCTCGACTAACATGGGTATAACGCAATATGTAATTAGAAAGAATGTTGCGTATATTAAAGCGAGCGGATAGTAAGGTAATAAGGATAAAGGAAGGTCGAGTGACTTGTTGACGAAGTGCGCTGAGAGCATCCGCATGTAGCCGGCCAGGCACACGATGTCGATGTGGTGCGCGTCCAGCGCGTCCGCCAGCGCCGCCTCCGCCTGCGCGCGGCCCGCGAACTGCGCCGCGCTCACCACCTGCGGCGCGCGCACACGTCAGCCCTCCACAACCCTCCACACACATGCCTACTATCTTATATTCTATTCACATACGACTACACCCACCTACTACTGCCTTCTACTTAAGGTCACACTACATTGCATTCGACCGAATACATTGTGCATTCGCATTTGGTGCTTTTAAATGACAAAACCTGCTCTACATAACCCTGCGTGCTTTGGTATAAACTTACACTATTGTCGTTGATATTGTGTCAATTTGACAACCATGCGATTTGATTATGAGTGTACCAGCTTAACCCGAGTACGTTTTTCGGGATGGCCCGACTGGTTTCGGACCTGTACGAGGTCCTCCCTCGTGAGCTCCGCCGCGACCTCGCTGCGGTACATTTATGATCATGTGTATAAGCACTCGCGAAAGGTTCGATCTATTTAAAAATACATGTTATTATGCGGCCATAAATATTTTAGTAAATGCATGACTATTTCTCGATTGGTAACGAATTTCTCAATTGGGACGCATTCAATATACTTTTCAGAGGTTCAGCAATTGATTTTGAACAATTTTTAAATTTCGTTTTGTCCTACTACTTATAATATTAGAAATTTAACTATAGCAAACAAATACCCACATTCAATACGAGAACGACTTAAATTATTTAATCGCTCGATCACATCAATGGGTTTCATATCAAAAATTGAAAATAAATTCGTATTCCGACAATAGTATATGCGGCCATATGAATCAATCGCTGTAATGGGCGGGAGGTCACGATGAAGGACGTCGTAGAGGCGGTAGGCGGTAGAGATGAGAGATATGGCACCGACCAAGGAAGGGATGCCGGCGGCGCGGGCGCGCTGCAGCGCGTAAGCGTCCTTCCTGCTGGAGACGACGAGCGCCACCTCCGCGCACATGCACTGCGCCGGGTCGCGCGTCGCGTCCACCAGCGCCTGCAGGTTGCTGCCGTTGCCGGACACCAGCACCGCCACCTGCACGCGTGCCGCTTCCATTATGCACACACACTATACACTATACACACGAAAACTACCCTTACGCAATTTTACCATTTTACTGTTACTTACTAGTCGTTTTATGAATTTATTGTAACAGCGATTCCTTCCAAATTTACCTCGAAACGGCCAAGAAGCATAAAGTTGCTATTCAACCTCTCGTCTCGATCAAAAGGGGCAGAAGGCAGTCCATCGGCAGAGGCCAGTAGGGAGTAGCGCGTGTGAGCTCACCCTCTTCTTGGGCAGCAGCGGCATGCGGCGCGTGAAGTCGAGGGCGGAGGCGAAGTTGTCGACGACGAGGCGCGCGCCGCTGGGCGGGCGCGCCTGGACGCTGCCGATCACCATGGCGCCGAACGACCGCGTGATGTTCATCACCTGCGCAGGCGCGCACACACTCCCTCGTTAAACACATAAACACTCACATCTCTCAATAAACGTATTTTTCGCCCATTAACGTTGCCTTATTTAAAAAAGCAACTACTATGCGATACGTGTAGTTACATATATTGAACATTCGTAACAAAACTAAACTGGTATTTTAGGTACTTATATATTTAAAATTCTATGAAAACTTGAGACTTTAGCTGTCTTATGAGTAGTGTTAATACTCACGTCGGCTTGGTCCTCGGGCGAAACTATGAGTACCATGCCGATACCACAGTTGAAGGTACGCAGCATCTCATCGTCTTCTACCGCTCCGGTGTCGGCGATCCAAGCGAACACCTGGAACCATTTTACACTATTATCATTATTTCTACTGATCACCGTTTCGAGGTTTATTCGATGAGTTAAATCGACCGGGAATGCTTGAATAGTAATATTGTATAATGTATAATTAACGATAAGCCTACGAGGTTCGAAAGAAAGAGCGAGAGAGAGACAGACCGGGTGCACGTTCCACCAGTGCGCGTTGAGCCAGGCGCGCAGGTTGGCGGGCAGCACGCGCGGCACGGCGGCCAGCAGCCCGCCGCCCGTCACGTGCGCCACGCCCTTCACCTTGCCGCGCTGCAGCGCCGGCAGCACGCTGCGCACGTAGATGCGCGTCGGCTTGATCAGCTCCTCGCCTGCGCCCACCGCCACATCTTAACTTTCACCTACTTATGTCGACCTCCATATATAAATATATCGACACCTCGTTTCATTCAAATTTAACAAAGAAAAAATATTCTTATGAAAGCACAAATGTTTGTTTCGTATAGAAATTAAAGAAACCCATTGTCTTGTCGGTCGAGGTAATTACCCAGGCACTAACGGGCCAGTAATAAATTCGAGTTTAGGTCTTAGTTAAAAATGGCTACCCAAAGTCAACCCCTCCTTGCTGAAGGGGGCGCGGTCGGCGAGCGTGAGCGCAGACTTCTTCATCAGCTCGTGGATGAGACTGAACCCATTGCTGTGCACGCCGTTCGACGGCAACCCGATGATGATGTCGCCCACCTGATATAGTAGAATATTTTTTTATTTGTATGCTTTCTAGTAACTTTCCCTTGTAAGTAAGTACAAACCTGTTATAAAGTTTAGCGAAAAGAACAGTTTGAATATTTTGATAAGCAATCAAAACGTATAAGGGCTTAAAAAGTAAACCGCACAGTGATGTCGTTGATCTTCGGCAAGATGTGCGAGCGCTCGACCACGCCCAGCGCGAAGCCCGCTATATCGTACTCTCCCGCCGCGTACATGCCCGGCATCTCCGCCGTCTCGCCGCCTGCCACGCGCCACAAACAAATATAATACATTACTCATTTACACGGATAGTGACCAGCGGCGTCAACTCACCGTACTCACAAGATTGTGATAAAACGAAACAAAAGCTCGTCACAAAGGTCGTAGGTGAGTATTAGGTGAGGATAGCGATACAGCGATGTAGGCGGCAAGGAGCGTCAGATAGAGCAGATAGAGACCGATGAGCGCGGCCGAGGCCTCCTTGCAGGCGCGCGCCACGCCGGCCACGAGGCGCGCCGCCACGCGCACGTCGAGCGCGCCGCACGCGAAGTAGTCGAGGAAGGTGAGCGGCGCCGCGCCGTTGCAGATCATGTCGTTCACGCACATCGCCACCACGTCCGCGCCCACCGCCTCGTGCCGCTGCGTGCGCGCCGCCACCTGCAGCTTCGAGCCCACGCCGCCCGCCGCCAGCACCAGCACCGGGTCCTGCGGGACCGCACTCTGCGCTCTATTTCTCTGTTTTATACATTCCGTCGCAGAGGAATCGACTCACTTCGCAATGAGTCGATCGTTGAAAATATAAATGACGTCGAGTATTTATTGTACTATGAGAGACATAATAAAATTTTTAAAAACGTATCGTACGAATAAACAATAATCATATTTAAAAAACGAGCTATAAATACGCACCTTGTACCCTTGTTCTATGGCTTTCAACTGAAAGCAACCGCCGAACCCACCCAAACCGCCCAAAACCCCAGAACGTGATGTTGACCTGAAAGGATTATTTATCACGATTATTAATTTCAAAATATCTAGGACATGATCCACAGTTCACACATTCAAATAAGTTAAAGATTTATTGTCCAGCGCAAACAACATAGAATAAAATTAAAATAAACCCTTATTAATTTTTAAAATAATGAAAAATATATTCCACTCTTACCTAGCTAAAGGTTTAATGAGAGAGACGAGGGAGTCTCCCGCTTCGATGTCAACACCACTGTCCTTGTACGACAAGGACTTCTGCGGGGCGGCCCGACCCGCCGTCACATACGGAGCCACCAGCGGCGCCATCGCTTCCCTGAAGTTATCCACTTTCACCTGATGACCACCTGGAAAGGAGACAAAGAAATGGTCTATCATGGTTGTCATCAGCCTATTGTGGCGTATGTAACTACATATGTATTATATAAACCTATCACCCAATGTTAGAGTTAGTAATAAAGTACATTTGTAACCGAGCAGCCATTTCTTATTACTCTCCCGCGCCGAACCCTATACTATACAAGTCCACTGCTGTGTATGGGCCTTCCCCAATGAACGCCATTGCGCCTTAAACTCGGCTTGCCGCATCTAGCTTCTGCCTGCAACTATGAAAAATAGTCTATAGCTTGTAGTAAAATGTTAAATGTTCCATTATCAAAGTTCAATATAATATGTAGGTCTATTAAAATATGATCTTTAGAAAGACATTGCAAAATAAGACTTATGCATATCCAAAAGAATAACTTATCATCACTATCACATAGTACAATAGTTATGATATAATTCTATTAAACAATTTTACCAAAGGAGGATTGTTTAATCAAATCTGCAAAAACAATAAAAACTAATGCAAATACTATGTGGAGTGATATATCTGCAGAAAACCATACGCTCCTAAATTTTTTTCATACTATATTGATATGAGCATAATATATTTATAATATGTCGCGGTAAGATAGTTAAAACCGTAATATGTTTATATCCCTAGGAATATAATTATATACCGTAACATACTTATACAAAAGCGATCCATTACTATCTTACTAGGAATATAATTATAATACGGTTCAAGTCTAGTGATATAGTTATATTGCTGAATTAAGTTTAGTAAAATGATTGTAGGAGTGTAGTGCGGGGGTACAGAGGTGCGGACATAATAATATGTTTATTTACAATGACATTTTTTAAGTCAAGTAAGTATAACAACAGAAATCTACATACACAATTGCAAAATTTCAAAGTGCAGAACGAAGTTTAGGTGAAATTAAAAGGAATCGTTTAGGTTAGGTTAGAACATCATCATCATCATCATCACATCAGCCTTTACCGTTCCACTGCTGGACATAGGCCTTTCCCAAGGTGTGCCACAACATCCGATCCCCCGCAGATCTCATCCAGCCGCTACCACCTGCCTTTTGTTACCTTTTTGTAGTTACGTTTTGTAAAAACACTTTTTCCAATATTTGAACATGGAATGCAAATAAAAACAACGAAACGATTAGGTACACAATGGGACCATATAAAATACCGAATCAATAAAAAGAAATTTAATAATTCTCTTTTTGAATATTTGAATATGGAATACAAGAAACGTTTACGTACCTAATACTTTGTATCGGGAAATTAATGGGGAAACCCTGGCTCTTTTTGATGACATCGTCCACCTCGAGCGACCTGTTCACGGGCGGCAGGGCGATGCACTGCTTCAACAGATCACGCGTTGAGGCACTCGTTGTCGGGTAGTTCCATTCAGGTTTACACCTAAAATAATAATCAATATATTTTATTGTCAAGAAGCCTCCAGTACCGGCGTGCGTGTTTGGAAAGTGACAAATGTATTTGATGTACAGCAGATCTGTAGGAATCGAGAAGTTTCGTACTCGAATATGTGTACCACGATTAATATATAAAAAGCGCGTCAGATATGTTAGGATAGAGATAGGTATTCAGCACCCTGTGCTTTCTGCCTACACCATAGGGCCCCTAGTATGAGGGTATAATGATAATAAACAATAAACTGTCCATAAACTATTTTGTTTCAGTTTAACACTTTTATAAATTACACCTTGTGATACACGACAAGAAAGCGCAAGAACAAACAACGCAGATGGTCTTTCGACCCGTGAACATGCCACATATAAATGTTCATGGGAAAAGCATGGATTTTCCAGATTCAGAGCACAAACTTTCAAGGATTGGCCTTGTGATTTGTTAATGGTCATGGCGAATGCAAGACGGATCGGAAATTGAAGTCTT
>DWDT01004790.1:0-10925 GCA_018245595.1 Microceris scylla
GTATTAAAAACATTTTTATGTTTTCTTAATTGATTTCTAAATAAAAAATTCCACGCGGACGAAGTCGCGGGCACAGCTAGTATGTTATAACCGTGAACACAGTTCTACCTTTTCTGCCTTAGTTGTAGTAGAAAATGTCACATATAAATATAGAAAATGTCAATATATGTTGATATTTATACGATTTGTGTTTTTCATGTAATCACAAATTGGATATCAAGGAATCTGTTAATAAAATTAAATAATATTGTGTAGTTCTATGTTATGTAAATCACAAAATTTTATCGTTAAATATTTGCCGGATCTTTGGTAGTTTTTATAATGTAACAACACTGAAGTTGATACTAGAGCTGTTTCCGCATGACAGATAAATGTGACGATATAACGTATTCATTCCGTTAACTTAACATGGCATGTTCGATTCATGAGCGTTGCCGCAGTTAAGTAATAATTTTTATAAAATTGTAATAATAAACATTATTGCAAATATTACCGCTTTATCGACATGCTGTTGATGTCGCGTTTTACTAATGATTATTTCGATATAGATTCAAGTTACCAGCATTGACACTGCTTTGTCATACTGTATCAGTCCCTCGAAACGTTAGATTTTAATTTATTTAGTTATATGTACCTACGTGTAACTTCAAATAAAACATTAATATGAACAATTCCTCTGGCGTTTCATTTATTTTTAATGAGGCACCCATGTTTTTTGTTAATTTCTGCTAGTGTGATCGTTGATTTCTTACTTAGTATAATTACTAATGAAATGAAATGCGTTTATTTGTAAAACAACTAACAATGACAAGCGACATTGACATTCCCAACCCATTACAATTCCACTACTGGAATACGGGTCTCCTTTCATATTGAGAGGGTTAAGGCCATAGTCTGCCACGCTGGCCAACTGCCAAATGAGGGTTGGCAGACTTCACACAACTTACAATTTTTATTTTTTTATAAATTTCTAAGGTGTGCAGGTTTCCTCACGATGTTTTCCTCCACCGTTAGCAAGTGATATTCAAACCCATGGCGCGCACCTCTTTACAAATGTGCGTTTTATTTAAATATCACTTGCTAACGGTGAAGGAATAAAAGTATGTTTATCAGAATATGTTAATGCCGTGTATTTTGCTTTGAAGAAAAAAATTTAAATCAATTTGATAACGAATGTAAGTACATAAGAATGTGATTATATTTTAGAAAGTAAGTACAGGAATTTTATTAAATGGAACGTGTAAATAGAGCAGTATTGCAATATTAATAAATAGCATTTTTCATCTCTTTAATGATGTGGCAGGACAAACTGCTCCATATAAAAATACAAGTAGTCATGCATTGATGTCCCGCACTCTAGAGGCCTATTCAGGTCTTTAAGAAACCTATCGCTTGGTCCGCAGATACCAAGTAGGTACCTGGGGCTCATATTAGATAAAAGACTAACTTTCGGGAAGCACATTCGTGCAGTCAGAAATAGAGCAGCTTTCGTATTGGGGCGGCCCCACTCCCTAATCAACGGAAAGAGTATGATGGCACTTCACTCGACAGTCCGGTCTTTACACTACCTGTATCCTATATGTATACATCAGACCGAACATGACATATGCCAGTGTCACCTTTGCTCACAGCACACGCATAGAATCCCTCCAAATATTGCAAAATAACTTCATGCTCAGCAACTGGGGCACCCTAGTTGATGTGCAATGTCGATCTCCATAGGGACCTGCACTTAAACACAATAGCCCCGTTCTTGAAGAAGCAAGCCGTGCGATACTTCGACAAGACTGATTCCCATCCCAATAAATTAATAAGGGAAACTGCCTCATCCCCCAGCAGACCACCGGGTGTTACCACTCCCTTCAGGAGATCGACACACGTTATTGATGACCCCGACCACGACACTATACTGGCCAATAGGCAGCTCTCGGGGGACTCGCCACCCTCCCAAACACTGCACAAAAATCACAATTACTACACTAACCGTCCTCGCCGGCGAGGGCGAAGACCCCACGCATCACACGGCAGTCGTGGGGCCGCTTCGCAAGTCTGAATGTCGCTGTACCACCGTCCCTCGATAAGCACACACCGTATTGATCTGTGCCTAGGTCAAAGTAACACAGGAAACGGCCGCGGATCGTTCCTACAGCCCCTTTCTCTCTCACTCGTGGGGCGGAGTCAGGGGTCCAGCCAATTGCTGGGCCTCACTCCTACCCCTTGCTCTCTTAGATAACTTTAAGCGGTGCCATTCGGGCTCGCCATCAAACTCGGTAACGCTGTGGAGGCCATTAGGGTCAACAGCATTAGAAAAAAAAACCACTGATGTCCAAATAAAAGAAACTAATGAAAGGGTAAAATATACAGGTAACAAACAAAATGAAAATGCATGTTTAAAAGGTTTTTAATTAAAACAAAGAGAAAATGGTGCGTACGTGATCACTTTATTAAATAACAACATTTATAAATATCATACTGATAAATCATATCTAACCTTACCATCTAATGTCTTTCAATTTGAGATTTCTTTGTTTTTTACCTGTAACGCATATACCTACTATTAAAATAACCCATTCTAAACATCTTACATTTCCATTATTATAAAATTTAATTATACAAACAGAAATTAATAATATTTTTGTCGATATCTAAAGCTCTTCTTAAAACACGATGCATTTTTAAACTCGTAATGAAACTGCCTAATTAATATACGAAAAAAGTTACAAGTATGCCGCCATAAATACTCGTATTTCGCCATGCATTTCCCGCCAAATTTATTGTCACATGTCAATATATGATTGTAGTATTTTTAGTATACCAAACAGATAGTTAAAACATATTTTGATGTTGTTTTGTCGAAAAATCTTTCAAACAATGTTAAATGGATATTTATAAACAGTAAACGCCATACTGTTAATAATTAGTGTTTTCTAAAATCTTATTTTACTTATATTTTTTTAAAACGACGGCGTCCTATATATTTTGTCTTTCGATGCTTAAGCATAGTTCTCTTGCCATTAAATTGATATATGCTGTTATTAACAAGTTCTTAACAAGGTACTATAAATTTCAGTGTTAACTGAACGACAATTTGGAAGTGAATGAGCCAGCTCACCATTGGGGAGTGCTGTACTGTGGGTAGAGCACATTGTTCTCACTTTACGAGCGACAGCTCGCTCGCCAGTTGGCAGCGCTGGCGCCTAGGTGGCAGCACAATCGTCTTTCACGGCGTTGTCGACAATGTTGTAAATACCGTACTTTATTTGTCAATCAAACTAGTAAAATCTTGCTACTATTATTCTCACAATACCACATTTCAAATAACAATTTATTAGCAAACATAAATGAAGCCAATATCATATTGTACAATCAAACTAGCCAACATTCATATGTATATCGTATTTACAATTCAATTATCAAAATTTGAAGCAAAAAAATTTTTTACAACACGTGTTAAGTGCGGGAACGGGCTAGCAATTCACTGATACAAAAACGTAATCAATGCCATATGTTTTGTAATTTCGCAACGACTTTGTACGAATATAGTTAAACTTTATATAAAATAGCTGTGACGAAATTTTCGACGAAATATTTTGCGCTAAATTCCTTTCATTTCTCTCACCAATTATTTTTGATTTCGTAATTGTAACGGGCATTGTGTTCAAAATGAATGTTAAGTATAAAAAGGCTTTATAAGATTAATTTTGATTTACATCTTACCTACTAACAGTATCATATGCCACTCCTAAGGCTTAAACTCGTATGAATCATGTGCGTCCTTCTCCATCATCATCAGCATTTTTATATAGTTTTACTGTGAGACAAGACTCTTCTCTCAATATAAAACAATTAAGGCTAGAGTCACTACACTCCCTCTATCACAGTCTTCCACTTGTAGTACATCATCAGAATGTCGAAAGTTCTAGAACATTTATAGTGTTCTTTACAACTACATGGAACTGTCAAAACAACTCTATCTTACATTGTCTGTTTGCCTTCCTCATGAACAGCAGCGAACACAAATTTTCACACTGTTCATAATCTCCTACATTCTTTAATTTTGGAAAATAAAAACTATAATTTACCGTAACACCACGCCTGTATTTGCCGAAGGGGTAGGCAAAGGAGTGTAGTACATTTCCACGTATCACCAGTCACATTTACGTCCCACCATGGAATAGATATTTTGCCTATTGCCTTACACCGATCATCTTGTCACGGATCCTATAATTCGCCCCGAATACTTGAGTTCTGTACTAACTAGTTGACTCTCTGCCTTCAACAATAGCGGTGAGCGCCTGCCTGTCCCTTTTGTTTTCACACGCGCAACTTATCAACGCCAGTAGATGTTTATTCGAGTACTCAGTCCTATCTCTCACAAACTCTTCTAGACCATTCCGCGGGAGGTAGTACGCCTTCACATACTTATCTACATAATCCTGATACGGTATCGGTTTTAATCCCGATATCTTTTCCAATTTGACGAAAAGCTGCCGATAGTCCAACTGCATGAGGCCCCTGCCACCGTTAGTGCATTTCGTTGCGTTCGAGAACCCTTCGACCAAAAGATGGACTATGAACTTTGAGACCATAGCCCACACTGCATTTACAACTTCCACATTCAATGTTACTCTACTCGATATGTTTTCTAAACGCAACGCGAACACCTGGATCTTCCGAACTATCATGTCCACGTACGCGCTGTGTTCTACTGCCACATTCTTCACATCCCACCGGACCTGAGACATCGCTATCAATGCTGTTCTAGCATCCACAACTTTTGATGCTGAACACATGTATGTTGGCATCCTCAGATCAGTGACAACAGCTAATGTGTTATCTCGAAAATGTTCCAAAATCATCTTTTGGTGTGACGCCACTATCGACTCCAAATACGGCTGGAGAAGCTCAAATTGTTTTGCCAGGAATATTACAGACTCAACCGCGACTATCCTCTCGCTCAGCCCGTGAAGATTTGCGTCAGAATTTTTGTCCAAGTGCTGTGGGACCGTTGGGCATTCGAAAGCTTTGACACCGTCTTCTGTAGACGCATTGATATTATTAGAAATTCTCTTAAGCACTATGTTCAATCTTGACGTGTATAACGTGGTTGATGCAACCTCCAAATCTGACGTGAAGAATAAGTGGACAGCAAAAAAGTAGTAATCGAAGAGCTGGTTCATAAGCATTATGACCTCCAATGATATTTGGGGCAAGTATCTGCTTATCTGCAGATATTGACCGCAGTTTCTTAGCACCGATAGAGTAGTGTTCGTCACTATAACACTTTCCTTGACTTTCGAAGGACTGACTAGTATTTTATCATTCGTCGACGTATATTCATGTCTCTCTGTTTCATCCACATAATCTCGTTTTAATTCTTCTGGTTCATCGTCGGAGTCCTCGCTGACATCCGATTCTGGTTCCAAGCCGAATATATCATCATTAGTTATATTTTCGTTGCGGAAGATCTCGAAAGGAGTCCGGGATGTCTTCGGATTGAAACACTTAGAAATATACACACTGTCGTCTTGAGAGTGGACTGAAGAAGTTGCGTCCGATTGAGTACCGGATTTCGTCGCTAACGACGTGTCCTTCAATAGATTTAAATATCTCTTAAATTGTTTGAATTCTTGCAAATTCAGGATATTAAATGTTGATTTCACCGGACACTGCTCCCAGCCCTCGTTCTCCAGAAACAACTTCAGCTCCTCCATCCTGCCCCTGTGGTAATTCTTTATGTATGACACGCTCTGAGTCTTGATGAAGTCCTGCAGTAAGTCGGATGTGTCACCACAAAACACTTCAGCTACTTGTGTCAACTTTCTCAAAATGCCCAACATCTGTATGAACTTCTCAAACGGATATTCTTCCAATCCCGAGCTCCTCAGGAATGTGGACACTTTCGCCTGCACATCGTGCCAGATTCTTATCAGACCAGCTTTTAGTTTCTGCCTGATGTACTCTCTGCTGACGTTCCTCTCTATATCGAAAACGTTGCTAGATGTTGCGGTTTCCTCTTTATCGTTCTTCATGTGCCAATTTACCAGCAAATAGTAGCTACGCATGATGTGGAACAAATTCTCGCATAGGTCTAAAAGACATGTTGGTGCTTTGCTTGTCGGTACAGACTGACACATTTCCTGAAATTTCATCTCCATTGTCACCTCGCCGATGTATGCTTTGATGGCTTCTGCGGCAGATTCGTTGACAGCTGAGGAGTAGTGCATATGGAGCTGTTCCATAGCCGCCTGAGTCTTTCCCAGAAGATCGTACGCTTTCTTAAGTTTCATAAACGTGTTCTGGTCAAAGTTGTAGCAAATACTAGAGAGTACTGAGTCCAGCTTTTCTTCTGTCATATCCAACGTATCTTGGAGTCGCGTCGCTAGATCTGCTATGCAAGTATACTCCTTATGATTGGCAGCCGCCTTCCTACTTCTCAGTATCAACTCTATCGCTTCATAGTACTCTTTTCTGTTCATTAACTCTGCGACATCTTTCTCGACGCTCCTCAAACTTCTCAGCAATTCTAGGGATTTCAGCACTGACCGTATGATCTGTCTCTTTCTAACGTTGGCGAGGATCACGAAGGTGGATATAGTGAGATGATTGGACGCGTTGCGCAAATTTTCTCTAGCTTGTTTGCAAGTTTGTAGAGTTGTGGCCAATTGTTCACGAATGTTCTGTATTTCGGCGAATTCCCGGTCGCAATTGTCCCGTTGTTGAGATATGAGATGGAGTGCTTTGCCGGACACCACCTGAACAAAAACGAAATTATGGTAGAATTCTTTAGCGTGATAGTCTTTTCTAAAGTCGTCTAATCTAGGCTTACGTTTAGCACTTGACGAGAGAAGGCTGATGATGATGAAAGTCAATCATGGTGTACAAGAATTCGAGTTATGCTATTAAGTGCTCCAATTTATGTGACAATATCAGTACTCGCAATGTACAAAAAAAATTTTTTTTACCCTTTTATCATTCCACTGTTGGAATATGGGTCTTCTCTGATAATAACATGGTTAAGGCCATTTTTCATGTGTAGTACACGTAAAACTAGTCGGGCCATTTCAGAAAACATATGTGACTTAATCCAGCACGTATGTAATCATGTGTTTACTCACGAGATATTTAATACCAAAAAAGAATGAATCTTAGCCGGCGAATTACCATACCCCAATGTGACAAAGAATGAGTCTTAGTAAGTGAATTACTAAACTTCAATAATCACCTGTTGCTGTCTCTTCAGGGTGGTAAACATTCTCTCAACTGCATCACAGTGGGGTGGCTTGGGGGCATGCTCCAGTGCGTACCGTGCCGCGTCGAACTCCGATGGTGGAGAAAAATATACATTTTCAATCTCTCTCAGTACCTATTAATAAATTTACTATGATTTAAATATAAATATTTTATATAATCTGTCCTTGTTGTGTGAATGGTGTGATGTGTGATGGTACATATGTAGATGGGCTTAGAGCAAATTTAGGTATAGCGCAGCCTTCCTAAGCATGGCTAAAAGCCCCAACCAGCTATTGACATCATAGGTGGTGTGAGAAGGTGCTCTATGTCTAGCATGGTTCTTATGGGCAAAAATAGTAGTGAACTTACACACACTCACGATAATGAACAGATACATGTTACTCAATACCCTATTTATCCCGTAAAATTGACAAAGGTGGACAAGTTGACGCCGTTTACACCGACTTTTCAAGTGTCTTTGACAAAGTGAACCATTCTCTCATGGTCAAGAAACTTAATAGAATATATGGCATAGGTGGGTCCCTTTTAGAATGGTTATATTCCTACTTATCAAAAAGACTTCTCACTGTGGTTGTAAACGGAAATAAATCTCTTACGTATCTGGCATACTCCTGAGTGCCACAGGGATCATATCTACATATGTCCAGTACTATTCCCTACTTACATGAGCGACATTACATTAAGTATAATAAATTATGAATACTCAATCTTTGCCGATATAGAAACTGGAAATAGAAACTGCTGCGGATATTCTGCTTACCCAAAATGGCGTAAAGATAACGGCATTGAATTAAACGTCCAAAAATGCTAACATATCAAATACACCCGTAAATTGAACCGTAACATCAACCTACAATTTAAATGGTGATAACCTGGAGGGGGTCACAGAAATTCGCGATCTAGGTGTAACATTAGATTAAACGTTAAAGTTCACATCGCCTATTGACAGGGTAGTAAAAAAATGTGCAAGAATGCTGGGCTTTATCAAAAGAAACATCAAGGGATTCTTGTCTCATCATACAAAAATAATTCTATACAAAGCATTTGTTCGAAGTCATCTAGAGTTCGCATCGGTTGTCTGGAGCCCTGTTAATTCCAATCATTCACAGCACATTAGAAGCATCCAAAGTTCTTTTACAAGACACATGGCATTCCATTCTCAGGGAATATCACATAAATCATCTTACTACCAGAGATTAAAATACTTTAAGATGATTTCACTTGACAACCGACACATGTTAGCTGACATTGTATAGCTTAGAAAACTAGTGACCGGCGAAGTAGACGCCAGCGAACTTCTAAAAGACTTGCAACTTAGTATTCCTTACCGATACCCATGCTACCCCATAACCAAACCTTTTTGCATACCTAAATGCAGAACATATCTGTTTAAACATACCCCACTCCATCGTATTGGCTCCAAGTACAATGAACTATGTACCAAAATTAAGGATATAGATATTTTCTTTGATTCCTCAAATACCCTTAAAAATAAAATTATTAAAACCGTCAATACCAATTAATATCTCACCCTACTTTTATAATTTAAGTTCTGTCCGAGACACAGGTTGGTTATCATTGGTCTTGTTGCACTTTTAATATCTGTAGTATATGTATGTATAGTTGTTCCTTTTACAAGACTTGGTAACCAACTTGAGTCTTATTTCTACATATTTTTACTTTTAATAATTGGATGGTCTTGATGTGCATTGAGAGTGTTAGCAAAATTGTAAATAAGTATTTGGTTATCAAAGTCATTCACACCTGTAATTGGGCTGCACACCTGCCTGTTAATTATATGTAAAAAATGACTTATAATGTATTGTGTGTTAGTGTTTCATGTGATAATAAAAAAAAATACATTCAGTCAATTTTGGAATTAAAAATATATCAATATAATGCCCAGGCTCTTATAGTCTAAGCGGCAGGCTCTTAGTACTAAATATCTCTATTTTGAGAGACCTGAGACCAGCGACCAGCAGAGTGGGCGGGTATCAGCTAGTTAATAATATACCTCAAGATCAGCAGCAGAGTGGGCAACACTGAGAGACCTGGAGTTGACCCCAGGTGGTCCATGCCTGTTCTCCACTCCATCTTCAGGCAACATGGTCTATGCTATAATGAAGTCATACTTATTTATTTAAAGCTGCATTTTGATCAAAAAATTCATCGATTTTGATCACAGTCAGATTCCAATGCTATCTGCCTTATCTAGAATAAAATGCCTAATGGTAACTTGTATTACAGATCTCTACTGGTGTATGGCAAAAGATCCACCCATTATTCCATTGTACGATATATACTGTAATTGGTGAAATGTTAGAGTGTATTACACTCCTCTGCCTTCCTCTTCAGGGATTAAAGGCATGATATTATATTAAGGACAATATATTCGAACTGGAACAAAAGCAAAGTCTACATATCGGAAGCCAGTTATTGCAACTTGAGTTAACATAACACCATGCTTGTATTTCCATGAAGGATTAGGCAGAAGACTGTAGTATTCCAACTTTACATTATTAAGTTATATAAATATTATGTTATATACCCCATGGAACAGGGGGGTGTCTATTGCTATACACATATTAAAATTAACAAAAACCGTTCGCTTTTACAATACGGCAATTTTTAATAAAATATTATTAAAAATATTAACGCCCACATTTTTCACCTTTTTAATAAACGAAAATCAATATCCATTTCATATGTAACAATATCTTCACAACACAACAATATTAGAAATGTTCGTTTTATAGAATAACATCACAATTATGTATATAACCTGCTAATTACCACAACAAATACAAACCTTGAGTCGAGCATGCAACAATCACATAATGTGACTGTGTTAATAATAATTCTCTCTTTTGCTAACGTCAACTTATTTCCATGTATTTATTTATACTATAAATATTAAACACGAATCACTGGTTATATATAGAAGCGCTTATTCATGACGTTCAAAATTTGAATAAGATTAGTATTAAATTGCACAACGTACAAATTTAGGTCTGTCATACACGATTGTGCTGAAACTATTCGGAATTATAATCATAGTACACATTTGTACAACAAATTTACTTTCAGTAAAATGTCTTTGATATGTCATGGTTGTCAGATTTGTCATGTCATAGTGATTGTCACTTTATGTTTTAAATTAGTCCATACAAAATTCACCACAGATATGTTTTAAGTAGATTAGGGGAGCCAGCCTAAAACGAGTCATTCGAAAAAAAGTAAAAGCAAATGAGGCAACTCTCTTTGGTGCACTCTGGTGAGCAATCGTCAATTTTATTGTAATGCTGAAAGCTAACCTAAAATGTCAACGTATAAGATCCAATTATAATTTATAGTATATTAATTTAAGCCTATAAAATTACAATAAAAATGCACATATACAAATATGTATAAAAACAACCTATTACTTTCGACGATTGTCGAAGTTGTCACAAGTAAGTAATTTCCAGTTCTTATATTTATCATACACTTATTAAAAGACATGATGGCAGTACATAATGTGTTAAAAAACTTAATAATACATAAAAAAACCCTTAAACATTTTGAAGGCACGTGCTAAAAAACGATCAAAGTACTTAAATTAAAAACCCACCATGAATATTTTTCTGCACATATGTGATTAGACAAAGACATGTATACGTTTCCCATCATCC
>DWDT01004791.1:0-10924 GCA_018245595.1 Microceris scylla
GCACCTCGAGGATGTCCCACTCCACCGACATGTAGAATTCGGAGAGGTCCACGCCCACCGACACCACGTTGCTGCCCGCTTGCTCGTCCATATGTCTGAGATCCACCTGCGCACATGCTCATACAACCATTAAGTTGCACTGGACATTTTTGTAATTAAAAAAAAATTGGGTGGACTGAAAAGTGCTGTTTTTATTAATTTTTAGTTAACAACTTTTTTGTTTTTATTACATTTGGCTCTTGTATACAATATTACCTTTATTTATGTTTTACTTAGCGCAAAGAGTAAATTAATGCGCTATGATCAACAAGGCCTGTAGTTAATATAGATATGGAACGGCTGTCTAAGAATAATAATTGAATAAAATTAAAGAAAAAAGTTAAAAGAGTACTTAAATTAGCATTTAAATATAGCAATTTAAAATCAGCGTATGTTGTGCAACACCTAGACACACAGAAATACAAACACACAATATGCATTTTAAAAATATATGAGATTAAGTTTATCATTTTTATGTATCAGCGTTTAGTAAGTTCAGTTTTTAGTTCTACGTAATAAAACACGTACAATTTTACGTAGAGCAGGTGCGAGGGCTGCAGTGAACTACGCTCACACGCCCCCATGTTAGGTACATCTTTAAACACTATTGAAAATATGTCGTTTAAAATATATTAATGCATTCAATGCTCTATCGTAAAATTATATTTATTAACACTTCTATTTATTAGGCAGAGACAGCCAAAACATGTTTATAATTTAATTAGGTTGTTTATTCGATACATGCACCCTGTCACACAATGTGAACCTATGAACATGTGCGGCAGTAGCGACTATCTCCTCGTTATTGCCTCGCTCGACTAAACACTAATGAAAATAGACCGTTGTCGTACTCGAACGTATTGATCCTTATATTCGACGGAATAAAAAATCTCATAAAGCAAACCCAACCACAAAGTGTGCCAAGTAGGATGTACCTGTATTGAAGAAATTATGGGTAACGAATTAAAATCTGTTTTAGGACTTGACGCTTTAATTACTCATCCATACAGACACGTAACAACGACATTTGGGATAATGCGAAGTAATACCAACGCGCAAACACAGAAAACGCCTAATGTACTCAAAGTTTCAAATTGTTGACGAGTCATGGCGGAGTCTACTTCCAAGCGTAACCTCGGGGAATCAACTAAAATGAAGGTAAGATAGATAATGCACTCTTCCAAAACAATTGAAGTGGCATGTGGACTCTAGTGCGAGTCGTTCGGCAAAATGCGTAAAGGAGATCGGAAGCACCGGCTCCGCCGCGAGAATGTGTGTGCGCCGCCAGCTGTGCGCCTCATGCCAACTGCACGCCGCCAGCCAGGCCCTCGGTCTCTGCTCATTGAACGCGCGCGCTGACGTGCCACGGAAGGTTGACATCAGGCGCAAGCTACGTCGCAGTGTATCGAAATGCATGCACGTGCGCTTCACCGAGTGAAACGAACTGGTCCGCTTCAGTCGACGACTCGAACGTTCTACCGTAAACATCTAGTATATTGTGTGCACTATGAACTTCATGTCTGTATTGTGTAGGATAATTATTCGTATGTCTCAGTATTTATGGATTTCTTTTTCATGCAATGGTCAGCGACACTGAATTCTTACAGCCACTAAGAGTCGCTAATAGGGAAAGGTATAAAATATGCAGTATGATGACATATTATGCTCAGTAGTGTGTCGAGCCACAGGTGTGAACGTTATCGGACAAATCTCCACGTGCTGTGCTTGACCTGTTCGCGTGTAGGTTCGTGTGAAGCTGTGTAAGAGCCGTGGCCATAGTACGAGGTCGGCGGCCGCCGTGATCGGGAATGCAATTGGTCAGGGGCAAGCTGGAGTCATGCGGTCAGTGTAATGCACACAGATAGTACGGAGCATGCAACAAGCCTCAATGTAGCGGGTCGTCGTGTGGGCGAGTGTGTGTGGCGCGAGCGGAGCCAGCTAGGGAGGGGTGCACTCCGAGTGACGCCGCTCCGCGCAGAGACCGGACTAGTGACGGTTGCGGTCTGTACTGCGCCGTTGTACCCGAAGGCGATATGAAATGCGGTAGCGCGGAATGGCTCAATCGGAGCGGGAGGCGTCGGAAAGGATCGAGTCGAGTGATGTTGCATCCCATATCACCTGGCTGTTTGAATTTTATACCTTTCCGTGGAGCGAGGAAGGCCGATCGAACTAAGTGGAACCGACCGTGGATAAACTGGAGCGATCGTGGACACGCACGTTGACATACTGCTACTCCACATAGTTAAACATCGTCATCACAATATGTACGTAAAGTTGCAACAAGTCAGAGCTACAGGCGCGAGCGCCGGCGGGGAGCGGGCGGCGCGGGCGGTCGCGCGCTCTTCGCCGTCGCGCTGCGCCGGCGCGTACACTCAATATGTAAAAGTGAGTAACATACCACATAGACAAAATTAATTAATAATTACACGACGAATTACGTTCGAGCCAACAAGCTACTGCATGGACATCGGCCTCGGCGGCGGGCCCTACGCTACGGCCCGCGCGCGCGGCGCCAAGCGGCGTACAGCGGGGCGTCACCTTGAAGCCGTCATACGTCCAGCTGCCTAACTTAAGCACACAGGTTTGCACGTCGTAAGGAAAGAACTCGACGTCGATCGAGCAGGACGACTTATAGACGGCGGGCGGCTGCCACACCACCATGCCGTTGTAGTACACCGTGGCCTTGGTCATCAGAGTCACCTCGTAGTTCCCGTCGGCGCTGCGGACAAACAGAGCGGTCAGCGAGAGCTTGCTGCGAGCCTCGCGCAATTACCTTGAATCCGTCGTACGTCCAGCTACCGAACTTAAGAACGCACGTTTGCTCGTCGAACGGAAAATATTCCACGTCTATTTCGCAGGAAGACTTGTAAATGGCGGGAGGTTTCCATTCGACTAGCCCTTGGTGGTAGATGGTCGCCTTGGTCGCCAACGTTACCTCGAAGTTGCCGTCGGCACTGCAATGTTAACGCATGTTTACAAGCCGCACGGGGCCCTATTCTCGGCCTTAGGTTTCGGTACGCTCTCGACGGCCTTACACGCTTATCTGCCTTACAGACAACACTTCGTAAACAAGGGGATAACTTGAGTATCCAAAAATTAGTGTGCAGTATTAATAATTCTTAATTTCACACAATTCTGTAACTGTTCATACTTACGTACTTGATATGTGTGTACAAGTAAGCTGAAGGCTTTATATAAAAATGAAGACTGTTTTTATTGAATACGGTATGACTGTAATATGTAGATGTATGTATGTAAGTAATTAATTAATAAGGCGTACTGTCCTTCACGCTTGTCGTAACGTTATTCAACAAATAGACGCACACAGTCAGAAGAAATACAGTGAAATAAAATACATATTATGAAGTATTTATAGGAGCAGAGTGCAGTGTAAGTAATACCGTTGCAGCTTTATGAGGAAATGTACGAGTATGAAGCGGTGTGCATTCTGTAGTGGAGCTCACGGAAATCACTTTTATATGTACTAGTAGAATTAGAAACGTAAAATGTTGAAGAACATTCGATGAGATGGCAATAGAGGAAATCGATCAATGTACGTTTTTCAAATGTGTTCTGTACTTTAATGTGGTGATATAGACGATTTTAAGCAAAGGAATTGTGCTGGCCGAGGCCAGGATGGAGGGAAACCGCCCGTCTTTATAAGAAGTGGGTGCAGGCGCGATGGCGGGTGTCAGAGATGATTGGCACTCGATGCCCGGCTCGTTAATCAAAGTCAGCAGCTACTCGAGACGGTAAGCAGAGCGTAACGGACGACATCGTCAGCCGACAGCCGATACGAGGTATCCCCGCAAAACGTCCATATTGATGGTGAAATACTTTCCACTTTCACTTGTGACAATACTCGTGTGTTATTTTTTACACGTTATCGGTACCTAGAATTACTGGTTTATATTTCTATAAAACATTAGTTCTGTTTTGGTCGTAAGCAATTGCGGTAATTAAATGAGTAAACTATGTTCAATATAGAGAAATACAGAAGCATCCTTATCACATTACGTACTTCATTTTGGAAACTACACACAAATCTTGTATTGATTTTTAAAAAATCTTCATGAAAAAGTCACTGCATTTTTTGGAGTAATGTATCCACAGCTTTGAAAGAACGATCCAAAATTGCCTCGATGTCGGTTTCCACGTCACTTATCAAATGGCTAACTCCAGTTTCTACTCTTTCGAATATAAAACCTAGTCCATCTTTTAATGTGGCCGCGCAGAATACCTAAAATTCAATATAATGAAATCTAAAACTCACAGTAAACCGCTGACACGTTTAGTATGTATTTAACAATTTTAGATTTAGAGTTACAAAATTCAGTCATCTTAAATGTTCGAAATTTTACGATGTTTTTAGAAGCTGGATTTCGAAATTACAATAAATTTTACCGAACGAAAAAATATAATTGTTATCACAAACACTTTGATCTTCATACTAAATATTGTGGACGTACGTTCTACAAGCGGAGCACTTATAACAATAAAGTCAAAAGTGATATCGCTTTACTTAATGTGTTCAAAGACTAAACAAATGTTGCACACCTAAAACAATACGATCCGATTATCGATTAACAGTTGGAATTCTGTTAAACATGACGTGCTATGTTAGTAATAAGCGTGTTAAAAATAAATAACATTTTCTTACCGGACATATAATTTGCGTACCTGCTCATATTTAGGTTTTTTTTTTATAAAATATAAAATTGTTTTAAAACGATACATTTGCTTGTAATGATTACACGCATTAATCACGCTGCCAAATCAATTTTTGATTTATTATAATTATTATTAATAATCAAACGTACAATGTGAAAACAAATAAATAAAGCGTTAAGGGAAAAATAAAGAATAACCTCAGTTGAACGTTACATCCGGTCAGTAAAAGAACCTGAGATTTGAATTTAAGAATTACGCTTAAAGAAATTTTACTTGAATATCTCATATATAGTCTTCATATGTAGAAGAAACGAATAGCTAAACAGTAGAAAGAAGAATACTATATAAGACTGTAATATGTACATATACATATGTATGTATCATACGGCATATTCTTTCTTTTTTAAATTTATATAACTGATTACATTACATTACGATATGTACATACATATTTAGACAATTGCGTTATCTAGGTCTTAAGGAGTTACTTACAAAAGATAGCATAAAGCTGCGGTTACGACGACCGTTGAATTCACAAGTCTCGCATATGTAATAGGAGTGAGACGAGAATGTGATGTGTGTACAATTATGCATATATTTGTCAGGCTTTGCTTGTTTTCTCGTTGTCAAAGCTATTATTACTATAACTGCTTGATTTCCGACCACTATGCAATCTCTCAATTAAATATTGATGAATTTAAATATGCACATCTTAAATATTCTTATCGAGTTTTAACTAATGTTATTCTTGGCTACAGCACCTACCAAATACTTCTTAAATCAGAATTTTGCAATGAGAAAGTACGCTAAAAAAATACCCTAATTTGTTTATAGTTAGTCTGTACGTACATATGTACGTATGTATAACAAGATCAATATAAATTTAGAAAATAGTCCCGTTAGTAGAACGACTGAGTACGTCCCACCACCGCCGTGATTAAAATGTTTGCCGCTCTACCTGTATGTTGGAAGGATTTGGAAACATAGCTACGGTCAATAATAATATGCGATCTAGGGGCCACATTTACACAAATATATGTATAGCGGTGCGCGATTTTGATTACACATCAAAAGCATTCAGTATTAGTGTTGCTGTACTTGAGGTTCAGTTGCAAAATTGCGCACCACAAAACAAATAATGAAAACACCAATACGCTTAAGTGATTACATGTTTTAGTGTCGAGTTTAGTGTTATTTGTTATGTTTGTGTGGGTTACACGGAACGCAAACGCAAAGAGGTTTAGAAAGCACAGTAAATATTATCTAGATATCATTTTAACGACGTGTGGGACAGCGCTGTGAGGAAGCAGATAATGAATATTGGATGCGATTCCTTTGAGACATAGTACGTGACTGAACTGCAGAACTATCTAATGGTTTCTACAATATCCAGAATGTTCTAATTCGATTTGATTGAAACTTTGCCTTTCAACATAATAGAAGTCTGCTCTTTGACCAAAATATTAATTTTTATATCTCGCTCGAGCAGACTGGAGGAAAAAATGTTTTTTTCACAAGTACCACTGGTTATTTAAAATTAAGAAAATTGTGTTTGGTTATCATTTTATTTCGTTATGAATAGAAATCAATTTATGCATTTTAAAAAGTAGGTACATAAATTTATATTCCATTTTTCATCTTACTTAGACATGTGTATTTATAGCGAGTTAGGAACTAATTTGTGTAGTTCTTTAAAAACACATGAGAAGCAAATTAAATTCTGAAGGGGGTTCACTATATGATACGTAAAGCGGATATTTGAAATCACAACTCACTTATTGCGTGTACACTTACTTATTCTGTTATGGGTATTATTGTAGATTTGCGGAGTCGTAAAGAGGAAACAATTCAGTGTATACTTATTACATAATATCGCGTGCGTGTTTCTTATTAGATGTTTTTGTTATTATTCGTCTCTGTCTTATAACGAAACATTGTTTATGAGAAAAAATTACAACCACCAAACCCTCATACTCTTAAAGGTTTCACAAAGGCAGCTCAAAACTTTTACAAAACGAGAGGAATTCAATTTTTTTGTTTAAAACCATCATACAAATCAGTGTAAAGAGATGGGTGTAATTTTTGTTACTGACTTCCTCGCAAAGCTGTGGCACAGTCACATTTAGCGGTCTGGTTTAGTTAGCGAGGGGCTGGGTGTTCTGGCTCACTTATTGTAGAGCACGATGTCGGGCCGCCAGATGTGGTCGGAGGGCACGTGCAGCATGTGCACGCCGCCGTACTCGCGCGGCTCCCAGCGCAGCTTGTAGTCGTACCACGACTGCTCCACCCACAAGTTCGTCGTCATTATCTGGTTCTTCAAGTTCTGCGAAAAACATAGTACATTAGTTCTGTCATCATCATAATCAAACTTTTAACGTAAGCTGATAAACAGGCAAACTGTAGGTGAGCACAGTCGCCTATAGACATTTGCACCGACATTTTCTATCATTTCACTGTTGGACTTAGAAATGAAATGAAATCTTGGATACGAACAATAAGAGGAGAAACGTAACTCTTAGTCGCTGTAAAAAGATCATTTGGAAAATCCTGGTGCCCACCAGAAATGAAGACGGCACTTGGAGACTCGTAAATATAAAGAGCTAACGGACGTAATAACAGGACTCGGAACTCCTCTCAGAATAAGAAGGGTTAAGGCCATAATCTGAGACTATAATAAAAAAGGTGGATTCTGAATTCCGATAAGTTACAGAATGTTATGGAAGGCATATGCCCATCGAATCCCTGACCCTTGTTGGTATTAAGCGAGCTCTAAATCGTAATCTTATGTTTTACGCTCATTTAGAGCTACTATTCCAAATCACCTAGATATATGATATCGTCTCTTAAAAGTTTAGCAAACGCTATTTGTAATTTTTGGTTTTTTCTAGAAAACTGGATAAGTTGCCGTCATAATTGAAAGACAGCAGGGCGGTGCCCCTTCCAAAGGTCAATCACAGTCTTGAGGCAAATTACTTTACAGCGGCTGCGGTATTATCGAATTTCGATAAATTTTTCAAAGGTACGTTACATCGACTCATGAGTTTCTACATTGAAAGTCTGTCTTATGGGCTTAAAGAAGGTCGTTCAACTACAGGCATTTTGTTTATTATTTGCTGATTGTTCAAAATTATTCCTTGGACTAAAAAGTCGTTATTACTATAACAAGATACTGAGAACTTTAGTAAATGGGGTTTTTTCATCTGAAGAAAGTAGTTCGCCATCCCGAATGGCTACTGCGGCCCATGCACAACTGTAACCGGACTCGGTGAAGTAATTCTATTGGTATTACTTAACAATAAGACTATATGATTAAATAGTAAATATATTGTAGAAATAGGTCTCAATAGAAAGCAGGAAGACGATCTGCGAAAGGCAGCAAGCAGATTCTGTAGTGGACTGAGATAGGCTAATGATGATAATGAAACTTAAGACATAGGTACATTAGTCCAATTATATTACTGGGAGTTGTGCACAGATAAGTTACTGCTGTCGGGCACTGACATGGTCGCGTCCACTAAAGGCTTAGAACGGCGACCGCACCCTTAAGACCAAATCATATTGTTTTAGTAATAATAGCTTCAGTGAAAATCTCCTACCACTAGCAAAATGAGAGAAGGCAAATTGTTCCGTAATTTCGTTTACATGCGTGCTCAGCGCAATAGGGTATATGAACATCGGTTAGATGATTCAATAACGTTAGGCAAACAATCCTCTGAGCATCGTTTGGTAATATTAATAAGTAGCGACGTAACATTTCCTGTCTATATTACAGCTATAAAGCCAAAAGTTTACGAAGCACTTAGGTTTGTGTTAAGTCGATCAAAAGACCTTGAAACTGGAGGCTTGATAAAGATCTTGTGGAAAAGCCTCGTAACAACTTTGTTAGAGAGTAACGAAGTTGTCTGGAGTCCACACGGAGGAAAGTACATACTCGTGTTGGAGAAATTCCAAAAATGGTATATGAGATGGTTTTATTTTAATCAGCATCTACTTTATCTCCAAATGTATATAAATGAAAGACTTTGTCTTAATGGCATGGTAAAATGCGGTTCTTCAGAAATCACAAGTGAAACGTCCGTGCTTATTACACTTTCTTCATAAAGTACTTAAAGGAGAATTTTCAACCCTTCAGTGCTCCCGTTGACGTTACTCTATGTTCATAATAAATATATCGGTTATCGACAGAAAAACCTTTTTTTTTCAAAGTGGGGATTGATATGATGACTCCTTCGTACGGATTCCTTAAGCTATCCTGACTAGGGATCATAACGTTAATTTTTTCTATACGTAATCCATATTCTTTATCGGAACAAACAGGTAGTAGTATAAATATGAGATAAAGATAAATGCATGAGGTAAATATTGAGCGGTGGGTGTGACGTTTGCCAACCGGCATTTGTCCTGTACCCTTCTTATTCTAAGAGAAGATCCGTGTCTAATAGTGGAGCGATAAAAGTGGCCAGCCATATACATTGTGAGATTTGACCATCAAGAGGTATCTGCACTCAATTGTAGTGAGTGGCATGCTAGAGCACGTTCTCAGTCTGGGGTTGTGAAGCGCAACGTCCAGTAGCGAGTCGTAATGGCTTGCTATTTAGGTAAGTGCACGACGACACAATATAAAAAATGTGAAGTAATCAGTTTATATTTTAGCTATAACAAGTGGCTTAGGTGGTTAAAATGCGATTTCTTTTAGACAAGTCACAAATATAAAGATACGTATATCACAATTATTAAATTATTAATTGTAACAGTTTTTAACAGCTCCAATTCACGTTAAGTTTATGGCGAGGATAAAAAAGTGTAAATAAGGAATTATAAATTTTAATTAAACGCGAAAAAAAATGTAAAAGGAATTAATTTTTTTTATTGCCCTTCAATAACCCCGTTAAAAGAACCTAACAATTTAACATTTAACAGTTTTAAGATGTGCGTCGCACGTACACGCACGCACACACGTCATACTAAAAATATTTCAACTATTTTTAACATCCCCGAAAAATTTTATTTCGTAATAGATCTTTTTATGTATTACAGCTGTTAAATTTGAGATATAAAAAAATGCAATGATGCAGTGGGTTTACAACCCAAATGAAGATATTCCATAATCGAGGAGCTAGGGTTAGTTGTAGAGGGATGGGAGAGAACACGTGTCTACAGGGAGAGATTTTTCACTGAACGTGGCGGAGGTCGTGAGTCAAATTTAGATACCGGAAACTAAGTTTTGGAACTGGGTTAAGCAGCACTCAGCATAGAGAATAAAGTAATCTAATATGCGTAATCAGATTGAGTTGAATTAGTGGTATTTATGTATTTATGAAGGGTACGGACTGCACAAAAATCAAACAGTAGGTTCCAATTTTTTAAGTTACGTTTATTACTACTATAATAGACGGACCATAATCTCCGTCTATTGTAAGGAAACTTAACAAGAAATAATAGGTATGTAAGATGTCAAATAGATTTCATTAAATTTAAATAAGAACAATCTATCTCGAAATGGATTCTCACTTTTGGCACCGTACGTATGTACATTGTCAAAACAGTAGCAATTATATATGTAGGTACTATATTGTAGCTTCAAAGTCATGATTTACACACCAGATATACAACGTGGTGTGGGCACTGTATCATAAGTGATAACATTGCTGGTGATCTGGCTAAAGCCGCGGAAGGAAATATAATAGCATAACGGTGTAAAAGAAATTATGACTCTATTACTTTATACTGCTGGTCCTTGATTTTACATCCAGGCGCGATGCTGTACCTGATAACAAATGAAAACAACATAAACAAAAAATAAAGAATTTTCAGATAAAATTTTCTCGACTGTAACCACACCAGTAAAAGAAAATTGTTTCAAATAAAAAGTTCAGAATTTTGTGGATGAAATATTTTTATATTTTATATTTTTACTGTAAACCACGATAACTCGCACTGGACTGATAAAACAAGACGTATCCCTTGAAGGCTTGAAGGGTTTAACAAAATTATTTTGCGTTTTAGATGCATCATGTATTATGCGTGTGGCACGAACGAAAATCGTTGAAAACAGTTTTCAAATTACTTTTTTTGCTATTTTTACAGACATATCTTAATTATAAATGGAATCGAAGGACCATTTTGTTAAGTGTATTTTATCTACGTAACATCACGCCTGTAATCCCCGAAGGGGTAGGCAGAGGAGTGTAGTACACTCCCACGTTTCACCAGT
>DWDT01004792.1:0-10924 GCA_018245595.1 Microceris scylla
ATAATTAACCCTCTCAGTATGAGAGGAGACCCGTATTCCAACAGTGGAATTGCAGTGGGTTGAAAAAAAAATATATATATACATATATTAGCCAATTTCGTAACCAATTTACAATTGGGATCCAATTCTTCTGTCACTTAGATTGGGATCATTCGATTCGATCGTACTTCAGCGATCAGTAGTATCGTTCTCATGCCCATATTTGCTTAAACAGAGTGATGAGTCATAACCGATTGAACGATGTTTGTGTTTATCCCTTCAATAGTATGATACCGTAATTTATTGCTGTAAATAACCTGTAACAATGTTCATACCGTTCAACAAATATTGACTGAACTGTCTTCGAACTGAACCTCGACAACTTTATCTATGGAACGATGCCTTTAGATTATCAAGATGCGTATAAATATGATTTTATATTCAAAATTACTTTGTCACATAAACGTTTTGAGCTCAACAAAAACACGAATTGCTTCAATTAGGAGCTGAGGTGAAACGCACGTGAGTTAAGCCGATACATTTATAATCATGAGGTAAAACAATTATTTTATTAACATAATCCAACCATATTCCCAATCTTCCGTAATACCCAATTATGTTACTTAACGGTGTATTATTTGTTGTTCTGAAATCGCATTATTTCTGTAAGATTGACTTAACAAAACTCCGTACTATGGAACAAGGGCCCTCATTCAGTCGTTCTATCATTCAATAAGTTGTGGGACCCCATCAATAACTCATGAACTGATTGCCACGAATACCATCGATCTTATCGCCCGTCTTTTGCTACTATTTCACTTGTATTATGTATGTATATGTACTTACCTGTAAATTTTAATAGTAAGAAAAAAAAGGCTTTTTACACGGCTGAATATATGTTTGTGCGACATGATGTTCTCCACGATAAATATTTAGACATGTTATATGTGACAAGCAAAATATTTTATTCAATATTTTATAAAAAAATATTAATGCTAAATGTCACTTGCTTAAAAGAATATTGGCGCAAACTTTCCCCGACTGTCAACTGAATGAAAACGTTTGTGAAGTTCGAAGTAATAGGGACTTAACCTCAAAACGAAGCTCTAAAGTGATTAGACTGATTTTAAGGAATCATTAAGAATTTATTTGTAGAATAGAAAATTATATCAGAACCCTCACCTCACTCTCGTCTTAAAATAATGCATTAGTTTTATTTAGACGTAATAATAAAGTAAATAATTATATTTTGGAATATCTTCACACACGGGAATCTGATATAAAAACAAGAGAACCTGTATCCAGACCGCTGTTCCCAGTCAAGTTCACCAATCACTGGACGTAAGGGGACCAGTCATTTAACTGTTAATAATGGGAAACCCTTAAAATAATATGTGTACGAACATAAAAACACGAGTACAACTTCTTGTAGCATTTAAAACAGCTGTAAATTCGGTTTGTAAAGTTTTTACGTAGTCTAGACGGGTAGTGTTGGCGGTAGTGTTCAATCGGGCGAATGCACTACACATTAAAAATAAGCTTTCTCTTACATGAAAGTAAAATTTATTGGCTTATTTATACTTTATATTTGTTTGGCTTTAGTTTCATTATTTCCAATCTTATCGAAGTAGACTGGACACAATTAGAACAACTTATGTGAATGTGTGAGCGGAAAGTGCCTACTATTGTCAAAACTTTACTCTGCGTTACCTCGAAGAACACAGTTACATGTAACCTCGCAAATGTGGACAGGCCCTCAGATGGAAAGTGGCCATCGTTAGCGAAGAATATTGACCATATCGGCAGACGCAACACCTGCAATATCCTTGGGCGTTAGCGACCACTTTTCACGTAAAAAATATCGTATCATAATCATATAGTATTTTTCATAGTTTTTGGAGTATATGATCTACACATAATAATATACTCTATAGAGCAGTGATTGTGTAGTAGTTTAAAATTCAACTTTTTACTTTGGGGTCCTAGGTTCAAATCCAGGGTCGCATCTCTATACAAAAATATGTGATGTAAGGATAAATGTCACTAGCTATAACAGTGAAAAAAAAAACATATCTGATAATTATTATAACGCTTTAAATCGATTTAATTGAAATACACTTGCACAGTATAAAATATAAATATTCTGACAGCTGTCATATTAGTTGAATGATAGATAGCATTTTCTAAATGTTTGTTGAAATGTTTGTTTTCATAAGTTTGCATCCAACATAGGGCACTACTAAGAGAATACGCTTCCGTTAAAAATATTTTTAACAATTTTTTTCAACAAAAACATTATTATATTTTTTCAATAGCAGCCAATGTTTTCTTTAAATTTATGCATAAACTATTAATATTGCTGAAGAATTTAGGGTTAACGTGTTGCGATACAAAAAAGTTTTTGTGAAATAATATATTTGACGATAATGTTCACTTTTCGTTTAAAAAAATCAATTTAAAATCCACTTATGTATCATCGCCTAGAACCCGTAGTAGATCCAATATGAATAGTCGAACTGGCGTCCCGCCAGCAACGATTAATCTCCATTAACGCTTTTAAACAAATGTGAGGCTCAAAAAACTTTATTTGCACGTAATGTATTTAAGCACGAATAAATTGAATCGCATAGAGTGTGCATGACGTCATGCTGGGTTGTTTATGCCGCGAAGGAAACCTAATGCGAACAGGCCTCTGATTATAAAATTTTAATAAATTGTTTATTAAATTTATTTTTGATTTTTGTAATTTATTTCCAACTGCAAAAAATTAAAATTTTTATTTATTATTTTTAAATTCGAAATTTATTTTCTGTTTCTTAAAAAAGACAATACAAGTCAATAGTTAGTAATACACAAGTAATAATAATTCAAAGAATATTGCGCTTTATATTTATTAACTTATTGCGATAATGTATTATAATGTAAAATTGGAAATTACAAGGTTTTTCTGCTTTGACGCCGATGAATCATAGACAGCTAATACTAAACGTATATAAAAATATAATAAATGTTTATCGATATTTGCGTTATAAAAGTAATCCATTGCGACGGATGAGTAGATTTTCCCCTATCGCGGATAATATTTTCGTGACCCGAAAATACTTCAGATGAGAAATTAATTCTAATACTTTAATATATACTGTTTACAAATTCACGGAGACAAACATTGTAGTTTTCTTTATGTCATTTTCTACACAATAAGGCATAAAACAATAATTTCGCGCTATTTTTTTTCTCAAAGAAAAATGCCTTGAACCAACTAAATTAATAATATATGTGAGAAATGAAGTGAATTTATGAAAATATTCAGATATTAAAAAGAATATAAAGAATAAATGGAATAATTAAGAGTAATGAGTACTTGAAAAGAAATTTATGAAAATATGCAAAGTCTGTACATGTATTTTAAGATTTTCCGCTGAGTCTTTAAATTAACAGGTTATCGTTCACTGAATCGATACTCATCTGCATTAACACCGCATATAATTATGGTTATTAAAAGCACTTGAGGCCATCTCTCAAAACTTTAATCTCCTAATAGTCTCATAAAACAAGCACTGATGCTGATATAATTCGAAACTAACGGATCAAATAAATTAATGTCCCCATACGAATAAATCTGACCGTAGTTTGCGCCCTAGGTCCTTTCAAAATGGTTCCATTAATAGGGTTGCCAAATTACCCATCTATTTAATTTCCCGAATGGGTAAACGAATTAGGCTGGCAACTTTCAAACGAATTAAATTTTCGACGGTTGACTCATTGTGTTACCGATGGCCGGCCCCTGCGTTTATTTATTTTTATTTTTTATTAGATTATCGAGCCCTGTCGGTGGATACTAGGGATGGGAAGCAATCGAGTTATTCGAATGATTTAGTGGGTGCCAATCGAGTTATCGATTGTAACAATACATTGTAAATAGGGTTTGAAACATTTTAATATACATGTATCCACGTGCAATCAACTGTGAAAATTTAAGAACTTAGGATAACTTAATTGATAATGATGTTAAAAGGACCAAGACCGCTTGAAAATGTTATCATATTTTAATTATTTTAGACGATGAAAGAATTAATAGAAACTTATAATTGAAAATTAGCCGAAAGAAGCTTCTTGTTAGCTGTATGTTAAAAATTCATAGATTCCTATACTCTATTCTTATAAATAGTTTAAATTAGCATCATTGTGACTCTGAAATAATTACCATTATTGATACTATTCAAATAAACAGATATGAACATTCTATTAGAATCATACTCCATAAACAATGTTTACGCTTTATTAATAGCGAACAAAGATTCACGTTATTTAATTACATTTGATTAATTATTGACTGCCAATGAGTCGAAAAATTTTCTGTTTATATAAATTTGTATTGCTATGATACACCGCGTTCTTCACTCATGAAAAAATACAGTAAATGGCACAGGAAACGCATATTATACGTTGTATCTATATTTTACTACGTTTGTTATTATTATTATACCATTACCGTACGAGGTAAATAAGAAAAGCTGACTGCTAAACCATTACAGATCAGTTTCTAAATTCCCTCGTTGTTATTAAAATTATTCGTGTTTTTGTACGAAGGGTGTAGTTGCCAATGCATACATAAGTGTTATCAGTAGACAGGTAGAGGCGGCAACTTCAGTGTTGAGCATTAGTCATGCACCAGTGACCAATCTCAACCAGCATGTTTACTAACACCAGCTGTAGTCATATTGTTATAACTGCTACTTCTTTGCTGCTCTCTTCAGATATTACTGCCCGGTGCGTAATAATACAGGAGTAATTACTGATAGGACAAATGTAATGCTAAATGAAATCTGTTTCTTCTCTTGTTTTTTCCAGCCACAGGATAAATCTTTTTTTTTCATGATTTCATCCAAAATCCAACATGCCCTACATAGAAGTTATGTACTGTTTCGAATTGTTTTACTATGTCCGAGAAATCCCAATAGCTACAGAACACTCGTTGGGCTGTCCGTTTGATTATTTTATAACACATAATTGTAATCAGTTAATTATTCGCCCAATTATTGTAACGATTAACTGAGTCCATCACTATTCGTTATGTTCGAAGCTACCTGTTTGAGGGCTGGCAAACTTTGCATGGTTTATTTAATAAACGACCCTTCCGGGGCTTCCTGTGCGCTCGCTTGCCTGTAGATTATGAATGTAACAGTTTTGGCACATTTACATAAAGCGAAATAAAAAAAAAAACTTACAAAAAACATAAATCGCTTAACAGTTTAAATTATTGCTCATACAGACCTTGTCTCCTTGGTTATAAATATATTATTTCGTTTTTATTAAATTTGCCTGCAATCTTATTATCTTCATAATCATAACATGGAATCTTAGTATATTTCCATTTACCTGAATCACATTAGTTGTAATAGTTTCTTAGTGTATGTACGTAGAATGTGCGTACAGATATGGGATTTTCGATAAAAAAAAAACATTATTTTGTAATATACGAGATTACTAATATCTTAAACAGAATATAAGGTCCTCGACTTACAAATAAAATTCTCGTCAAATATTGCAATAGGCATGGCGGGGAGAACAGATATTCAGAGCAAAAAGACCGTTTAAGTTTTGGTAAACGCGCAGTCAACCATACGGGCTTGAAAAATTCTTCTTTCACTTTTATTTTCATAAATGCATGAATATGTTACCGTTTACATTTCAGTCGAATAGTGATTGTAGGTACATTTGCGATATAATTTAATCAACATAAAACAATATAAAACAGATTTTCTGATGTAAATTAAATAAAACGCTCCTAATGTTATTGGTATAAAGTGATTCGACGCTTTTCACCCCTGCGATCCGGTGTTGCCAACGTAAACAATTCAATTTGCACCCTGACCTTTCAAAAATTTTTCAATAACGCATCGTGTTTTCAATTTATTTGAATAAAAATGTGCAAAACGCTTTATTTCCTATTATGTATTATTTATTGTGTTTATGTGATATGTACAAATGAAATATAGGGCAATACGAAGCATTATGACAATTTAAAAATTTGACATCAGTCTCATAGAACGACTGTAAGTTTAGGTAAACTGTAAAATGAAAGAAAAAACATCCAAGGGCTTTAACACGCGACCTTTTGGCCATTCTTGCCAGCAGCCCTGGCGACTGAGTTGTTATTAGCTGTTAAAAATGTTGTTAAAAGTTGACTTACTGCGTTTTGATTTGTGATTTACCACTTGCCATTATGCTTTTCTAACATTATATGCATTAAAGGCATACTAAATATTTGACGTACAATTCCATGAAATGAGATTTATGTCTTGGTAGTAGTGTAAGTAGTTATATGGCAATTTTACAGGCACATCCTTACTCTTTATCTGAATTTATGAACACCTTAAAGTATTTGGTTTATGTTACAACGTTGATATAAAACTACCTACTGTGACTTCAAATTAGCAGTATTAATATTAGCATCAACAAGTGTAGGTACTAGTAACTATATAGTTCGTTTAAGAATCTGGTGGGAGCAACTCTGATATAAATAGTAGATTTTTAAAAATAACATTTTGCTTAGTGCAATTGATTAATATTTTGTTTTTTTTTCCAATTCGTATCGTTTACAAATGGGCCCGGAATGTCATTAATGAACCAATAAAAATTAACGTACTAATTAAAACAAAAAAATTATTATAATATCAGGGACTAATACGTTACTACTTGCAATAAACAAGTTAAAGAACATTATTAACAATGGACTCTGATATATGGATGTACAGAACGATTTAGATGAGGCATTTATATATAAAATCCGTGCTGTGCCAATACAAGTTGGATACATTAATCCACCTAATGGGAAATTCGCTCCTTACCTCGGGGGCAAAGGGCCTTGTAAAAAATTATAGACATGTCCAATATTTTAAAACGACACTTTTACGTCTTTTATTGCTAGTGAAGCACTTAAGAGATAATATCTCCAACCTAGCAAAATTACGGAGGGTCAGTCTGGAACCCTCTTGCCTCGAGGGCTATTGTAATAAAAGAGGTCAGAGGAAAAAAGTAAAGAGGAATAAGCGGACAAGATTATAATGCGTGTAAATTTTGATGTGGGCTTGCGCTACGCTGAGTTTCTTGTTACTGGTTTTTGTAAACGCCTCCACGTAAATTACAGTCTTACTTAAATCTAGTAATTTGCCAACACGTCCGACCTAACGTGTCAAGACGATCCATTCTCCAAAGAATTGAACATAGACTGTGTTTAATGCTGCTTCCAAAAAATACATGTGACTTGAAATTCATGTGTCGTCAACTGTCTTATCCACGCGCTGATGGTTGTATTAGATCATCTTAGGATGAAAAGGGATGAAGTCATACTAAATCGGTATAGCTGTGTGCGGATTGGTTGACTTCAGAAATGTCATAGCAATTGCAGAGACCTGTCTGGTACCTAAACTGAAAATTATGGTTTGTTGTCATTGTCCCTGATATCAAAACTTAACAAATTAGACACATAATACAATGTTTCGAATCTCCCGAAATTGGTTGAAATATAAGCCACAAATTCCCTTAACTGCTGAATCAAAATAAATTAACAAAAGCCAATTACTATCAAATGCAAATATTGTACTGTCCACTTTAGCATTATGATGAAAAAGATAATCGAAATAGAATCTATCTGAATTCCTGCAGTGGACACTTCATCAATGGAATCATTCATCTTGGAAATGCTGTGGTATGTTCCTTGTCCAGCAGGGGACGGGAATAAGCTGATGATTATGATGATGATGATGACACATTACACGCTTTTACCGCAAGCGTAGGCTGTTTTGTAGCAAAAATCAATTTCACCTATGTTGTTCATCTAACAATGAATGCTTTTAACTCGATCGTGAAACAAAATATGTTCGTGTCATAATCCTTTTAAATAATCCGTTCAAATAATTGTTAAGGTAATCTGTCCTTTATTTCGGATACAATCGCGCCCTTAATTAAGGGAATTGAGATAAAAAGCGGGATAATGCCCGGCCCTTTGACTGGGTGGAATTGCTTTTAAGAATTTTTGAAATTCAAGTGTGTAATTTTCACGTTCAAATAACAGGTTTAATGTATTTTTAAATAACGGAAATTTTAGATATCGAAAACAATTCAAAAATGAAATATATGTAGCATTGTAATTCATAAGAACCTGTGACTGCAGAAATCATGTCATCGATTTTATATTCAAATGGTGCATAGAAGAGAGGCGAGTTAGGTTATGTTAGCTTCGGCCTATGGAAGTGTGTTATGCCAGTATAAGAGCTCCATGACGCATTCGTACTTAGAAACAGAATTAAATAAGATAATTGTCACCTTGCTCTTTCATCTTTATATTTTATATTTTCCAATATAAAGATGAAAGAGCAGCATATACATATATCCAAAAGTAATTCAGTCAAATATTCTATGTACATATAAGCGTTATTGTACCTTCGAAACTATTTGATTTACGAAGCCGATGTCATTTTCGTCAGTTGTAAAAGAAAGACGTTCACAATCATTCTAGGTTTTGTACTACATTTCGGGCTCATTTACCCTTGGGTTACCTACATCGTAGCCAAACACAAACCTATATTTTCAAGCAATTGTTTTGCTATTGCAAGGGCTTTTTATTAAGCGACTAAGCTTGGAGTAGCTTTAGACAAGATTACGACAATGGCATTAGGGAAACAAGTGTCATGTACTAAATATAGAATTCGGCAAGTCACGATAGGAAATTGATCAGGAAAATAAATAAAAATCGTACTCGGACTTTTTATTGTGTCATTTTGGATTTCGAAAACAAACATCAAAAGGCGCGTATCACAGTGAGCCCGAGGGACTACTCGGGGAAAATAAATAAATTGCACCATTTATCTCACGGGGTCTAATCTTGTTTCTATTTATTATTATTATTATCTTCATGCCTGTATTCCCGGAAGAGGTAGACACAGTGTAGTATACTCCCAGGATCCACTTGTTAAAATCTACGCTCCATCGTGAAATAGGAAGTTAGCGTATTGATTATTATTATTATTACTTTTTCATTTTTCTGAATAAAATAGACCAATTTTATTTAGTATCCTTAGTTCACATAAATACGTATATACATTTAATAATAATTTTCAACCTTTGTTAGGTACCTAGTATAATGTATAACTTCAGAAGTAGTTTGGAATTCGAAGCAACACTTTGAGATCCATACAATGGAAAATAAATTATAGGGATCCTCACAATATTTTTCTTTACTGTTATATCAAGTGATATTCAACCTTGAAACGCACATTTCTAAAGAAAAGCGCGCCAGGATTTGACCTAGGGACCCGTAGAGAGAGGTTGAAATACAAACCACTAGGTACTACTGTTACATTTTTCTAATTACTTTTGTTATATTAAAATGCATAGCAAACAGACAGACAGCTTATGTTATGGTACCTTTTCACTGTCGCCTATAGATATTTGTATCACCAGTGGGGCTACCATTATGTTGCCTGCCTTAAATACTTTAAGGTAAAAAAAAGTATAAAGTATAGCCTGAAAATAAATTTTAGCTGTTCACTTATTCCATAGTACCTAGTGACTTAGCTAGTGCTAGTTCTTGTTCACGTAGGTCTGACAGTTAGGTAAGTTTATTACAACTCTCTTCTAACGGTCGTGTTTGAAATTCTATTATCCCTCTCGGATCCAGTATTAAGGACTTGTGGTCGGCCAATGGTGATGGGTGAGGCAAGCGACTCTATCTTTGTATTACCTATTTAAGTCGGGTTAGGAAATTTTCTTTAGGAAGAGAAAGAAAATAATTTCATAATACTCTTTTTCCGATGTCTGAAATATATGTACATCATCTATCTGCGCTAACCTAGGTATAATTATATCCTAATACTAACATATCACTTTCATAGATTTTATTTTATCGTTCAGGTTTTATCAATTCTAATATTCATTTATTCGTGCAATACGCATTTGACGTTCGAATGCTGACCACAACTAGCACCCGACAGAAAAACTTCGGATATGCGCCTACGTGGACGCGATTATAAATAAAAAAAAATATGAAAAATTAATGAATTATGAAGCGAAAAAAAACTCATGCATAATAATTTAATCGGTGTGCGAAATATGGTATTTTCCTGAAACTCCGATTATCGCATAATTAGCCGATAATTGCTCAATTCAGCAGCGAATGTAGGGCGACTCATTAGGGTTTTTAATGGGATCAGCGCAATGAGCCCGTCATTCCACTTGATGGCCGAATTCTGTGTTGGGTTTCAAATTACCGTTACGAATAGATATTACCGATATTAATAATCGGTGTATGTACTGCCTTCCTTATTCACGATTAACTGCATTACCATCAAATTTATCTCACTAAAATATTTTAAAATTAATTAATCAAAGTTATTGGGATCTTATCTTTCGTTTATGAAATTATTGAAATTTGTTAAAATATGATTCGTTTAGGTAATATCGCAGTTGTAATTCCCGAAGAGGTAGGCAGAAGAGTAAGTATAGTACATTCCCACGATTCGGCAATTACGTTAAGTCCTATAGTGGAAGAGGTGGTTATATTGTGGTTCAAATGATTGACTCGTACTAGACTGGCGCATTGGTATAGTGGTTCATGAATCTGGCTGTTGTGCCGGGGTGGTAGGTTCAATCAAAATAAATATTTGTGTGATCTGTGCCTGAGAGTAAAAATATATCTATAAAAGGGTATATTTATATGTGTATATATATAGTTTATATTTATATGTGTATATATATATTCCGGGGGTGCCGGGTTCAAACCCACGGCGCGCACCTCTTTACAAAAGTGCGTTTTAAGTTTAAATATCACTTGATATCATCTTAGAAAAAAATTTCTAAGGTGTGTTAAAGTCTGCCAACCCGCACTTGGCCAGCGTGGTAGACTATGGCCTTAACCCTCTCAATATGAGAGGAGACCCGTATT
>DWDT01004793.1:0-10924 GCA_018245595.1 Microceris scylla
TTCTAACTGAAGATTGCCTGGAAGAGATTGCTCTTATAGCGATAAGGCTCTCATTTGTATACCTAGTATTAAGACATTTTTATGTTTATACATGTTATTTTATACACATGTTATTTTATGTACAAATAAAGAGTATAAATAAATAAATAAAAAAATAATACAATTGTAAGGTTAGTACATTATTTTAGTTAAATAATCATTGTACATTGACAAACAAACATGTTAACCCATCTCTAAATTTGACTGTTTCTCATTTCTATCTTCGACATAACCATTGTTTACTCCACACATTTTATTTTGTAAATACTCCTATTTCTATCAACGCTCAGAATTGAAACAACGTAGTGATACACTGTAAACTCTGGAGGCACTTCCGTGTCCAAATGCAGGGAGCTGCCAAAAAGTTACTTGATATACGTATTTAAAAAACATTTTACGACTATATTTCCCCGAAGGTATACACAGAGGAGCCTACTATTCCCATATTTCACCATTGAATTTGTTGTAAGTCCCATGAAATTAGGTGTAAGCTTGTTGCCACACATCGAATACAAATGTAGTCTCCGAGCTATTGGAAAAAAACAATTATACTCGACCTGGGGATCAAACCCAGGACTTCTCACACAGCAGTCGCACTTGCAACCACTAGACTAACGAGGCAATCATTAAAAAGCTGTTGATATACCTAATGTAAATGGTTATATTAAAAAGCTGTTAAAAGCTCATGAAGAAAACGATATTCTTTGTTCTATATTGTTCACAACATTTTCAATACAGCTACGATACGATACTAGTGCGTTACGATGAATATTTAAAATAGCTCTATGATAACGCTAGTGGGCACGTGGCACGCGTGAGCCACTTTAGGCAAAGTGTTGAGATCGGCGCGTTGCGTCTGCGTTACAACAGAGTTAGTCACGGGCGAACTCGTACACATATGTACCTATATTGTAAACAAATTTCTTAATCCATCGGGCGTTCATAAACGCGTGCGGCGTAGCAATCGCCCGCTCCGATGTTATAATGATTTATTTATATTTCACGCCATATTTCTTGTACTTACTACATATTTTCACACTTAATATAACCATGTACATGTTAAGAATGTAAACAATTCTTGATTTAATAATCAAAGGTTGAAAAAACCTAACAACGGTGGGCAGTAGAATGCAGTACTCCTATGATTCACTTGTTATGTTATTCGTCTTACGTCATAAATGATGAGCCTATTGCCATAACGAGGCATAAATCCAGACTCCGAGTTATAGCTAGAAATTTCAAGTAGAAAAACACACTAACACCGTCCTACGGATTCGAACTCAAAACCTCTTACTCTGCAGTCGCGCTTACAATCACTAGAGAAACGAGGCAATGAATTATTTATTAATCAAACGTTGAAATATTACTTGTAATTTAAAATCATTTGTAAGACTTGCCTCATCTCTCGCCGGATCATCGCTTTGCGCCATCGACCAAACATTCGTCTTCACAACGTAAAGAAAATATACAAAATAAACACAAGTTTTTTATAGAACTCATAAACAAACCAGCTGTAAATGGAAACTTTTATAACAGTTTTATAACGATTCGTTGGCGGGAAAGAATTTTTCCAAAGCATGCTATATGTTTCTACTATTATACATTTTGTGTGACTACAAAAACATACAATTACTTTGTAATCTCTACGTTTCTGTCTTTTTATATAAAGAGAGCAACAATGTATGTATGCAGCAAGGTACATAGAAATAGGACTATAAGCATTAGTTCGTTCTGTTAACATAAGTCTTCAATAAAACAGTTAAATTGTATCAAAAGGTAACGCGGCTTTTAACCTGCCATATGACTGTTAATAAGTCCAGTTACTACTACTATATTAGTGGGAGCTTAGCAAGTCATAGTACTTGCCCTTTTCGTAGGTTTTAAATAACGCGCTACTACTTCTGAGGACAGACCGTACATAAAACCTTTTGAAAAAACACGAAATTATTGTATCTCTACATTTTTTTTCGTTCGCAGGTGCCGATGATACTTTCTTAGGCGAATATATCCATGCTATGAAGTTGAATATTTTTTTTATACCATTACTGGTAGGTACTATATACAAGTATCTAGACTTTTCTAATTTTAAATTTATTTGTTTCAAACTCTACACACACAGTTCATTAATTAAAAGAAAAATGGCTCAGACGGTCCCGTTTGTTCAACAAAGACAGATGATATTATATACGACGAAAGAAAAATCCTAATGTAAATTAATTATTCCTTATATTTCAACGTCGTGCTACAATTACAAACATACGAAGCGATGACGTCCTCCGCGAAAAGCTTCCAGAACATACTACAAAACATTTTATAGCGTGTAAAAACAAAACATGATGTTTTCTGGTTTTTTTCTATGACACTGTGTTGATATATTGGAAAGCGTAAAATGTATTATTTATCATTAAATGTGTAATACATTGTTCCTCTATGTTTACATTGTGGACGTGTGGAAACGCGTGTGACATAATGCTATATCAATTAGACTTTCAATTGTTTTTAAATTACAATCGGATTAAAAGCATATTAGGCATTCTGTAAGATTTGCCCTTTCAAAATCTTACACCCGCAATTATATATTTTTTCCTTGATTAAATTATTATAGTAGGTTTATATTAAACTTTTTTCAAACCATTATTTGTAAAGATAATATTATTTTACTGGTTTAAAAACTAATATACGTTATTACTAGATAATGTATTTATACCATTGTGATAATTTATATATATATTAAGAGATACAAAATAAATTAGCTTTACAGTTTACAAATTTTTAACGTAACCTGTAAAGCTTACTATGAATAATATGTTTATAAAAAAAAAAAATTATAATTATGAACTATTTACACGAATTAATAGTCCTTGTAGACATATGTCTCGTCGATTTTCACTGTAGATTTAAATTTACAAACAGTGTTTGAAATAACTATATTAAGTCTAACAAATTGAATATAACAAACACACTTGTTTTTCAGTGTGAAAAGTACTGAAATATACACAGATTCTATGAGAGGAGTGCATAATAGGTATGAACTGAGTACGTTTAATGATATATAAATTTTATTTAATCCTTTTTGTGATTATTTATTATTTAATAATTAGTGACAGTCATATATATGTTTTTTTTTTACGTTCAAAATATTTTTAACCCTATAGGCCGTATAGTCTGTAAATAATGTAACTAATATAATTTAATCATTAATGTACTACACATATAAATACTAAATAAAATAAACGGAAAGAAATCTGTACAAAGGCAGTTAAAGTTAGTTATATACGATATACAGAGTAAAAGGAAATAAAATAGAACGTTATATGATTTAATCTGTTTATTAAAACACCCTTCACAGATTCGTCAATAATAGGAAATACACTCAGGGTACGTCACTATTACGCATGGTACATATTTACATTACATTTATAATACATACATATTTACAACATTGTTCGTCTTCTTCTCGCTATCATTTAAATGATTAGTCGTGAACAACATCATAATAAATAAATGTTAGTATTTATATGTATTAATTCTCTAATAAATTAAATTTAACATTATCAAATAAAATGAATGGAAATGTTTACATGACTAGATTGTTTTTATCTAATAGCTCGCTATTTTATTCACAATGCAAAGATTATATTATATACTATTAGTTAAAAACATTTATTTCCGCTCAATATGGCACTAAGGGAATGTATAATTCTCTTTCTGATTAACGTATACAGTTTATATTTATTTACACGTCTACTTATCACACGAAATTCAAGTTTAAATACTAAATATTATTAATAATAATCACACAGCCATCTGATAAGTTGTCGCTCACAAAAATATCAAACGACTCGAAATTTAGCAACTTATTAGATGGTAATACAATTTGACGCTAACTTAAACCATTATTTAGAGTTACCTAACTCTGGCAATCCGAACGCCGATCCCTCCCTACGATAATACACTGGAATTTCCGTAATGTTCATTATTGCAATTTCACCTAAAACTTAATGGACACGATTGTTTTAGCACTTAACTCTTTCGTCATTAGCAAAAGTTCACTTGTAGTCTTAATAGAAACTCGCACAAATTCCACGTTTGAAACAAAGCAAGATAGGTGCAGTGCTGCTCGTATTTCCTGTCGTTATTGTTTGGCAGTCCATTTGTCGTGTAGCCTATGAAAGGGACCCAAGTGCTCCAATACTGATGGTATATCATTAACGCCGGCGATGTGCTTGGTCCAGCGCGCGAAATATCCTGATTTGATCATTCACTTATACGAATATGTTCACTCTTGACTCCGCCGAAAGTTATTGCTATAATAACTAAATCTTCTATTCAGTGACACAGTTTTTGAACCTTCTATATACGTAGTTCATTTGCAGTTGCAGTCGATTTGGTATTCACTACAAGATCACCTCCTCACAAAGAAAGTTCTATTCTCGGGTTAACGGTGATTCGGCTGCGGCAGGTATGGAGCTACGTGTGTCTGAAGGTGTTGTGGCCATTAGAAAAGATGGTTGTTCGTTTTGGTGAGCGTGCCGAGGTGGTCGGAGAGCAGGTAGTTAGGGGGCGCGACGCCGAGGAGTGGGAAGCTGGAGGGCTGGCGCAGCAGGCCGCAGCCGCCGGCCCACTTGCCCCCCGCGCTGCTCACCGGCACGCCGCTGCCTACTCCGTTCAACTCCTCACACAGCTTGTTCGCTGCAGATATAATAAATGCCAATTATAATTACCGTAAGGAATTATAAAACATAATTATATATTTTTTTGTATTTAAATAATGATTATGAAAATTTATAAATAATAGGTAATTATTGTGCTATATTTTTTAAATTTAAATCCGGTTTTATAATAAAACAATGTTTACTACTAGATTTTGTTCACAAAATTTCATATGCCCTAAATTTATACAAATTCAATAACAGGATTTTTATAAAGCGAACATGTTATCCATAATGTTGAGTGACGTCTTGCGGATCTGGTTCGTGTTTGCAATATATATTTCATATCAGCGAATATGATTCTTACAATATTCAAGCAAGTATCTGTACCACTAAACTGTAAAAGTTTATAGTCCATAATTTTTTGCCAGCAGTCGTAAAATTATTTGTAAATTATCTTCTGAAAACATAAGTCTGTTTGCATCACGGTTATTTCTGGTAAATTCAGATCTCGCTGAGGCGGTTAAAGTGGAGCGCAGTCGAAATGTACATTAAAATCTGGCAGAAATCACATTGCAACCGAATATGAAATAGAGGCGGTAACGAAATTATGCGCTAATCACCTAATCCTTGCCGCGGCTCCGTTGTTTATTCAAGCCTGAGTGACAATCCCGCGCACAATTAGTGCAAATGAGCCGAAGTGAAAATCTGGCGGGCGGCGCTAATATGATTAACACAGCCACAAGTCCGCCATTACCAAGCCGGCAAAGCCTACCGTGTCCGCAAAATAACGTACATTTTCTAAACTACTCAATCAAAATTTTTAATTATAATTGTAATTGTACACGTAGGTACATCGAATTCCAATCTAACTCGAATTGAACTATTACCTACTTGAAATTAATATAAGGTTTTTACAGATAGGTAGGCTTTTTACAAGTGGGTAAAGATTTTCATTGTGTAAAGAAATATCTTAGAAGTACTCGTATATTGTAAGTTAAATTTAAAAAAGGAGGAAATAAATTTACTTTTATTTGATAAATAATTAAGGACAATAATGAATGGAAATCATAAAATATTCTTAACAAACCACTAGTACAATGTAATATAATAACTGCTACATATTTATAAATATTTAATTCTTTTAACTCTTAAAACGCTGTCCAAAAAATATAACAATTTGTCACTGTCAAAGAATGTCTTAGCGGTCGTGCCGTGGGTGATGATTCTATTGTATATTTTGAGAGTCCGATTGCAAATTCTAAGAAATAAAAATTCATCCCTGGAAAAATTCTGTGCTATGTGTGAGTTGAAAAAATGCAAAAAAAAAATCATTGCAGTCATTGAGAGCATGACCTGAATTGCTCCACTCTCGGAATTCTTTAGCATTAGTAAAATAATGTTATTGCAGTAAACAGACCTACTTAGATGCAAGTGCTAATTTTACGAATCTATTTGAGAGTAACATATTTATTTTGTCAGTCTTGTTGTATTCGCCCACGCGTCTAAAAGAACTGAATTACGTTATCGGCCCGCTATTGGGTGCTGTGTGTGAGTCATCAAGCCATAATTTCACCGATCAAGGTTCACGAAACGGACGAGATTTCAAAATATTATACTATCCAAAAATACCTCATGACGTAATCTTACAGCAAGAGCATCGAATTATGAGCGAAGTTTCAATCATGATCCCATTATAACAGAGCTATTTGTGGATACAGTACATATTATAACCTAGTATTAAGCGATGAAGAACTAAAAATTGATATGAACCGTTTCGTCTACTTAAAATACACAAATAAATTTCATCAACAACAGTTTGTAGATCGTTTAGAAATATATATGTATATTTTCATCAGGAGCGTCGCGCCGCTGATGCCAACGTGATGGTATAAAAATAAATATTATTTCATTGTTAGTAATGTTGTTAACGAACGCAATATATTATTACACCACACTGTAAAATAAAACTATCACCGGATTTCAACGACGGCTGTTTATTCAAATGCTCGTTCCACAAAAACATCTGCGTTGAAGAATCAGTACCTAATAATATTCATATAATATTATGAGTTGACGTAACAAAATATTAATAATATCATTAGTATAACTTTACATTTTTTGAAGAAACCCTAGATCGCTCTATTTATGTAGCAACATAATTTCTAATATAAGCCACATAACAAATTGAAACCATTGACAAATAAAAAATATACCAATTTTAGGGGATATATTTTCTTGCGGATATAAACCCTACATAGATATCTTTAAGACTTTAATGTTATTCAGATTGGTATTGATATTTATGTAAGTAGGTTAGCTGAAAACCACGTTAACAAATCCTATAATACACATCGCTCTAAGAGCAAAAATAGTATCTAAATAAGTTAGCTTCATAATAATTCTTAAATTTCACTGCTTAATGAATGAATAAATCTTAAATTTCACTGCTAATCTACAAGTGTGATAAGGATATCACGCTTGTAGATAATGAATGAGGAGGCAGTGAGAGCCATTTGCAGTATTGGTGAGATGAGAACCGCTGGCAAAATTGCGGAAAATTTAAAATTTCCCTAAGCCCAATTGTCTTTATGTCAATAATTATATATCCAGGTACATTACTTCATTTATGTTGATAATTTGTAGATAGATTTTACCTGCAGATGTGATGGGTTTGAGGTCAGGCGGAGATAGATGCGGCAAGGAATGATGCGAAGGTTGCGATGACGGCGCGGGAGGCACCGGGTGCGGTGAGGAGGCCGGCGAGCCTGGCTTATCTCGTTTGCCCTCTGCTTTCACAGGAGCTTCACCTGCCTTCTGCTGTGCCAGCCTCTCTTGCTTGCGAAACTTAGCTCGCCGGTTTTGAAACCATACCTGGAAATTTAAACAATATCATTTGGATTACATTCCCAAGAATTAACAATGTTCAACATTAACAATGTTTATTTCAGACTCGCCGTGGAAATAAACTGATAAATAATTAATTGGCATCGCTAACGGGGAAGAAACTTACATACCGCTGCTCGTTCGAAAAACAACTGATGTTCGGGTACAAGCCAGCGACGCACAAGGTATGACTTGAGCTTCAATTATTTTGAACACGTGGCATAAATTGTTAGGATATAGGACACCTTTACGAGCAAAGGAAATTTAATTAAGGCTATTGAAATTCTGGGGATGAACATACTATGACCTAGACCACAGGCTCCCGAAATTTGGGCCTAAATTAGATTTTGATGTAGATTTACGATCTAGATCTGATACTCTTGTCAATTTGTCTTACATTCAATAACAAAATTGTAGGGAAGCTAATTATTTAATTTACTTAGTGTGGCGAAAGACCAGCTGCTTTTAAACAATCCAAGACATCCATGGAATAACTTATTGATCCATTGTTTGCCATTATTCTATTTTCAAATACAAATTCAGTTTCTTTTTTGACAATGAATTATAATAATATAGCAAATCGATTACTATGGAGTGTACTAATAATCGTAGTTGTGATGTAAAGCCAAGAGACATGTACTGAGTACACATTATTATGGAAAGAAAATAATAATTTACACTTAGATACTCCCATAAGTACTAAATGGTAAGCTTTATTGACTGAATATATTTATAACTATGGGTATTGTTCTTCTGTTTTTCTCTTCACTTTCTTCCCCTAATGGAGGGTATAACACTGATGGAAACAATACTTATATAAATCTTATTTTGACGTTTGTTGGATAGCATAATATGGTGACATTATGAAATTTAAAATTTGAATTGATTACAATGACTATTCCAAGGACACTTCAAAACATGTTCAACGTAAAGACATTACTCAATTAGACTTATATTAAATGTATAGGCAGTACCTGTTGCCATTTATAACAGAAGTAATAAGTTGCTTATGCAAAATATTTTTGAAAATTCTCCTGTGTTTATTTTCCATTCTTAAAGATAGTACCTACAGTGATTTTTAGGAAATACATAAAATCTGACACGCATATCAGAAAAACATACAAAATATCTACACTTTGTTTCTAAATAAAGATACTTTCTTTATAACTCGCGAGTTTTTCAATTAGAACACAGTAACAGGTATCGGATTAATAGAAATAATTACCATCAATAATGAAAACGGGATGAGCTTGAACGAACAAACAAGTTAGCGCTCAGCTTGACTAATGGGAACGCATCGCGTGCATCGCGGCAAATTTTAATGCAAACCGTTTTATATTCGTTCGAATGCGCGCAAATCCGAATTGATCGTAATTCGATTTGGAGCGAGAGATAATTGCAACTGCCACGGGCGCTGATTGGGCGATGTTCGAGTAAAAAACGAGCGGCATTCTGTACGCGACCCGCTAACAATCATACGCATGTCTTGTTTGTTCATCGCTCTGTTCGCTGATGATGTTTGCTCGATTTTATACCTTTTTACTTTAAATAAATCAATGTGTTGTATTACGTAACACTAGCGAAAGCAATAAGCAGTAGGTATTGCTGGTGTTCGTCAAGTTTGCTGAGCGACGGCATCGCTCCTATTTTGTCTGCTTTTAAAATTGTATACCCCACAGTTTTGGTGTTTGGTAAATTAATATGCGTAATTTTTCGAAGAAAACAAAAGAAGACCCAAATACATACACAAAGACGTGTGTGTCGAGGATTTCTTTGGTGCCAAATTTGAAATATCTGTTTGATTAATTACATACATTTAACACGTAGTCGAGTAGTAAGGAAATACGTTGTTGTTACGCTAAAAAAGCACGGAAGACAGCTCTGACAAATAGAAGGACAGTATAATATACACTTCGAATTCAAAATATAGACAAACGGGCTAGAAATAACAAAAAAATTGGATGTCAAAATAATTCTCGACCTCTTGCATAGGACGTATAACAGAACCGGTGAATTGTGGGCGAGCTGTACTTCTCTGCCTACCCTATCAGGGAAAAACAGATGTCATGTAATTGAGTATGTCACGTAATTATGTAATTGATATAAAAAGCGTACAGCACGTTGTAATAAGCAAAATAATTGATATAGAGCATATTATTCAGGTCAGAATAATTCAGATAGATTGAATAACTACAATTCAAATCAGAATAATTCAGATTTAACAACTATAAAATGATTACTTGTTTAAGTATTAGAATACTAATACATAAGCTTTAATGATAAATATACAATAAACAGACGTACATACGTTACGTTAAAATGAGGTAATAACGTAAAACAGACTTCGGACGTCAAAACTAATCTATATTTTAATGAATATATACATCTACGTACACATGCGTGCCACCCACGGCCAGTTTGCGTATATTCGCCTTGGCAATGATTGTGACAAACGTTAACGAACTTTATGTTCTAGAAACAATTCGAATGGTTTATAACTTCACATAAGCTATTCATCACCTCGCTCGACACTTGGCTCCCGTGTACAACCTTGTGAAGCGTTTTCCTCTCACTGACAATAATTACCAGTAGCCAGCCACTATCACAAATCATACACACCTACACTAATTACCCATGTTTTTGTACAAACTGTATAAAGACAAGAGCCACCTTAATGACCCATTTGGCACTATGGTTTCCATGCCTGTCTGCCACGCATAGATCAGCAAGTTCAGCACGCAAAGATTCCCAACCGGTCAGGTACCTGTATGACAAGTATAATCACCTGAGTCTGGCACAGGGAATCCGAATATACAACTATGTGTATTCAGTATGGCTTATAAAACAATACTCTCAATAGTACAACGACAAACACAGGCCAATGAGAAATTAAAAATAAAACTGACTAATTGTTTGCTCTAATAAATAATAGTCAGATGAAATTGTTGAACAGAAAACAAGTAAAAATTACACAAGAAACCCTCCAATAATTACTACGTGTTCATGTCATTTCATATTTTCATGTAATACAAATAAATAATGAGACAGGTGACATTGCAGTGAGAGATATATGTATATTGTTCGCTGTGATACTAATTCGGAGGTCGAACCATGTCGTTTGTCACAGCAATGCACAGCTGTACGAGTGCAGTACTGGAGATACTGACTAGTACTGACTAATCAAATGCAACGTCATGGCTAGTTATAAAGAGATTATATGACGAATGAAATTATACGTGTAATTTGATAACATTTATTTTTATAATACATAAATAATAATAGGAATAATCGACCCGTTATAATTCCACTGTTGAAATATGGGTCTCCTCTCATATTGAGAGGGTTAA
>DWDT01004794.1:0-10922 GCA_018245595.1 Microceris scylla
TTTATTCATACAAATATAATATCATAACAAACGTAAATTACTACATTTATAATTCACAATATCGATACATCACAACTTATTAAAGTATCTTTTGATATTTTAATTCTTTTATATAACACACCAAGTGTTCACGTCATACTATCCGGAAATAGCAGCCAGGTTCAATCGGACTATGAGTATCTTTACCTTCATGATGCTTCCCATTTTATCTTGTAAAACTGTCCATTAGAGAGTTATTGTGATCGCTCGCACAATACCCTGAAGAGGACAGGTCTACACGTGCTCATCACAATGTATCGTCACGTGAATGGTTGTATTGTCATCTGCTAATGCTATGACGGGTAGCGTGTCCACACCGGCTTCACTTTTATAGATCATCTCAATAGAAAAACTGGTAGTAACTCATTTAATGTACCAAATGCTTAGTTAATAATGATATCGTATATAAAAGCAGTGATAGCCTAGTGGTTAAAAATTCAACCTCTCTCCGGGGGTGCTGAGTTCAATTCCATGACGCGGGCCACTTTACAAAAGTCCGTTTTAGGTTTAATATTACTTGCTAAGGGTAAAGGAAAACATCGCTAGTAAACCTGCAGCAGTTAGAATTTATAAAAAAAATTCTAAGGTGTGTGAACTCTGTCAACCCACACTTGGCCAGTGTGACAGACTATAACGTTAACCCTCTCAATATGAGAGGAGACCCGTATTCCAACACTGAAATGATAAATGAATCGATGATTATGTATTATTTTTATTTTATACAAGAGGTTCACCAATTGTTCCTTGGTTTGATTGAAATCGTTATATAAATGTTGGAAAATGTGTGCGTCACGGTCGCCTATATACTCGTTTGTGACGCCTATGCTCCATGTTGTCTCCATGTCTCTATGCTAATCGTCTTTTGTCTGTATGTTATATAAAACTACACAAATTCTACAATTATTCTTATCTTATATTTTAGTGTTCTTTGTAGCCCAGACCAAACCTGCACAGTTCGTCTCGGAGACCCATTGAAGAAGATTTTTGCGCCACAAAAGCTCTAAACCTTTCCCTAAGTAAACGAGTACATCCAATATTTTAATAGTAATATTGGAAGAATGAGAACATTGTTCTATTTACTTATGTATGATGTATTTGAAGTTTCTTACAGCTAAAATATTTATTCTATTAAATATGGATTCCAAAAAATAAACAACGAATTCCTGATAATTCTTTATGGTCTTTGGTATGTACTCACTTTTACCAAATCAAAAAATCATCAAATCAAAAATAAGTGTGAATTGAGCTTAATATGATTTCATGTTACAATCCTTTAAATTAAACGTGATGTGGGAGAATGGCAAACGATCTCTTAAATTATAGAAACCGAACGATTGGACGTCGAAAATTGGACATGTGATCTCTAGTGACAAATTTACGCGAACCTTCCCAAAGGGTACGTGATACTTTAGGGTCCTTATTATTGGAACGTTATAGTTACGAGGTCTGGTTGAAAACCTTTTAGGTCGCTTGAAAACTTATAACAAAAAGATTAAGTCCTAACGTCAAAACAATGGCTTCAAGAAATGAACAAAAAATGAGATTGAACTTAATTGACCTCTGAAATGAATCGCGAATTACAGGTAAATCCTTTCACTGGGTGTAAAAATGATTCTTTTCTGGCTGCCAATATTCGGATAATATATTTTTAATGTAGAAAACAAATTTGTTATACCAAATAATTTTATTTAGAATTTTTTTCAACTTCTTTGTAGATTTCACTGTGTCGGAAATATATTATTATTACAGGAACGAATTTTCTGAAACTATTGACATTGACATGAAGTTGACATTTAATTTACTGAGCCAGAAATAAGGCAGTCACGTGTAGAAGCCCTTGTCGAGTATACAGATGGGAGCCGAGGCGAAATATCTGATGGTCTATATTGAAGCCGTGTCATTACTCAGGCGTAGATAGACAGATAGAGCACGCATTATGCCTCTTGTCTTTGTTACCTATCTACCTCTGTTTGCCATTTTAAGCCATACGGAATTATTGAACCCTATATCTCTACGAGACCCATCCAGGTCTGGGTCAGAATGAAAAACCTTGATTTTAATTAATATTTTCTACTTAAACACTGCTTCAGCTTTCAAGGAAATAGATAAACTGAATCGAGTACTCTTCATAGAACCTATCAGATTTATACGAGTAATCTGGACCACCAAGAATCGGCCAATTTCTTAGAGTATCTATGTGACATGCTACACTTTCCGGATCCTTAGCTTCTGACAAATTGCACTGAAAAATTGGCTAAGACGTGAAATATGGGTATTGCCGTAAGGAACGTGTGGAAGCGTCAAATATATACACTTTGGACTATTTGAAGTTGTTTTCAAGATTGAATTTAAACATTACCGGACTTTGTGCGTTTATTTGTCAGACATAAGGCACACTAACTTGATCTTCAAAACTAACGACGCACTTGTGTCCGATTTAAGGAAGAACATAAGATTGCAAATCAGTTCTGTTAAACATATCAAGTTAAAAATCATACATAATATATTGTTCTTCTTATATCTATGATCTACATCTTAATCTATATATTTCGTTCTAATATTTCGTTCACGTTTTTTACCATTTTTAATGTAATTTTTTTTTAATTTTATTACTGTGGTAAGATTTTTATAAATGTACCCACCTATATAACTTAAACTCACGGAATTTTTATAAAGTACTGAAAATGGAGTCGCTTAAAAAGTCTCGGCTTCTTATTGAATAATTGAAAAGAAAAATTGTTAGAGTTTTTGAAAAGCGAATTGTTGGCTACCGCTTTGTGTGTCCACTGACTTTTCCAAAAGTGCTTGTACACAAGGTAAAAATAAAAAAGTTCCTCGGTTTCATTTGAAACTCTGTACAGAAGCAAAATTGTGAGGTTTCTTCGTTCTTGGAATACATTCCACTTACTTTTAGACTCAACAAATCACTGGTCCCATGAACCCTTATGGATTTCAAACTTAATAATCTTATGTCACGTAAAAATATGTGTTTAATACATGATTGTGAATAACACTGCGGTTTTTAGTGAATATATAAAAAATAAAATAAAAGTTGTAGAAATATTTAAAAGGCTGAATTTCGACAGCGCCATTGCGGCACGCCACCCAACTTTCCACAAAAACTCATTGGAGCAGGCTTCCTCGTCGGAGTAAATTCTGCTTGCGGCCGCATCGACTGCCGAATACCCAACCGCATGCTGCATGCACCCAATTCCAAACAACTAAATCTGGAAACTCTAGAACATTTATAGGTCAATGTACTCCCATAACATTATACGAAGCGCTTAAAGTTTATGAATATGTCATATCTATAAATTTATACGCCACAGTATTGTGAAATGTCTTAGGAGTCCAAGTGCTGTTTTCAATTAAATTCATTATTTAATTACAATGTATTTTAGAACAAAAAAATAATTTTGTCACTTACTAATAAGTAAAAAGCTTCAAAATATAAATTTAACCGAACATTTTGGTCGAGCAGTGCAAATTCATAACAAATCCTGTGTTACTTGTTTGTTGACTTTGACCCATGATTTGACACCGATTAATTATTACACACCTAATTTCGTTGGAACTTTTCAGCTATTTAGCACAATCTATGAAATATGAAGTTAATAACAAAGCTTATAATATTCGTCGAAAAGAAAAAACCTTTTCAATTCGCTTTGTTTCCATAATGAAATATCTCGTGCGACATAAAAACTGACAGAGTGCAAAACCACTGGGAAACGGTGGCTTTCATTTCGCCCAACCGTTTTTAACACAATACAATAACGACAGTGACACGTCAGCGCTCTCAATTGAAATTTCCGTATATTCAGTTTTTATGTTTTGTATGAATTTTGATACCGTAGGTATTCAACAATTGTAATGAACCATGCGCGTGTAGTAACTGTTCTGCTATGTTTTATACGTTCTCGTTTAATGACTCAGGACATGACCGCAGTCATAGCCCAGTGGTGTAGATTTATGCCTTTAGCGAAAAGCAAAGGAAGATTTAGAGCGCAAGGGATCTGAGATCTAAATCTTAGTATGTGCCTTTTGCGTTAAGAAATAACATGCATTCTTTATACCAAACTTTAGCAAGTTTCAGACTTGAGTCACAGTAGAGGAAGTCATGTAGCTACATGATTCTCGGTATGAAGTCCAAAAGCTAGGCTAGGATGTTAAATTTGATATAAAGGATGTTTTGTTATTTTTACACTTTTCATTTTCAACCAAAATAGAACAACATTATTTAACAAAATTATTTGCTAAATGTTTTAACCAACAAAATTTCAATATTGAATGTCACATAATATAATTTTTGTGACCTTAGTATTGTTTTGGATACTATTATAATACTTTACATGTCTACTCTAAATACCCTTTAAGGTATCTGACATGACGATAGAATAATAATAATATAAAGCTCAAAAACATATGAAGCCATAATCTCTACGAAAACCAGAATGAAAAACAATGGGCTGTGTTCTGTCGTAACGACTTTATTTAACTTTTTCGTAATGAGGTATGAAAATTTAAATAGCAAAATAAAATATTACACTGGAAGCGCAGTTTCTTTTGTATATGGTTCCAGTCTACGGACACTTATGCTTCACAATGGAGCTTTGGACTTTTGGGAAACGAAACGTTGTATTTCCAACTGTTTATTTTCTTTAGGCACATTTACCTACTGCGTTCTTTAGAACACTTTTAAAAGGATTGTTAATTTATTTATTTAAAAATACATCTTGATATACAAATGAGGAATATCCCAAGCATCTTAACTCATTTACTCAATATAGGGGCTCAATGCAGGGTCAATGTAGGGACTGTGACTTTTTAGAAGTACCCGCGTTTTCGTGGACATGCTCTGATAATATGATAGGCCAAGGAACTGTTATCATGGCTGCTCAATAGAGAATAGCCTAGTTGGAATTGTACAAGAACATCACATATCTGTCACTGATAACCTTTTTACGATTCCTAATAACTATAGGGTCAGATAATATACCAGTATGACGAAGTTCAACAACGCAGCAGCTCCTCAATATTACCATTGTTTCATTACATATATTTCCCGTTTCTTTAACAGGTAAAATAAAAAGTTTTGTGATAAAATTAACTCTCATTTTATGGTAAAATGAAAGAAGACAATAAAATTGCGTAAATAAGATAATAGCAAATCCCGTAAGTAAGGCAAAGTGCATGCTAGCACCAGTTTTATAAGACATAAATTTAAATTTTCAATTCTTATAACGTAGTAATACTGTTTTCTACATGGTAAAGATCGATGCACATGAAAGCGGGACATACACATGGAAGAGATGGATACACATGTAAACACTAATCCATATTCAGGTTCACAATCAGAATTTCAATCGCGACAACCAATCAGCGAAACAACAAATTCCGAAAAAGCTTCATAAGGTTACAGTTGCATTTTTACACTCTGATGTATACATATTTATTCATGGCGATCAATAATGTGGCACAATTTGATTGAAAATGGTCCAAAGCAATTTTGTTTTATGGAAGAAAATTCTAGAATGTTCAACAAAAAACACACACCAGCAAACATGGTTGCACCGAATATTTTTGCGGCACGCATCACTATCGACACCCGAACACAGGAAAGCATTCGTTTTATTACCCAAAGCCTCGCCCAAGTGAAACATTCGCCCTCAACATAGTACAAAAAAAGAGCACGAATGTTATGTTTTCGTTTTAAAATAGACCTTTACCCAACGGTATACAATTTAATTTCCATTGGGGCTCGATTGCGTTAAAACTTTCTCGAACGTATCGGAATGTTTCAGAGCAGCAAAATGTAAATAAAATGTATGCCGCATTAATTGCTACGTTACGCAGTCCGTTTATTGGTCCGGCAATTTCTTAGTCACTTCAATCATTTTAATTAAGAAAATTATGAAGTTAATTTGATCTTTGAAAACATCTCACAGGCTTCTTATGGCCGAGGATATACCTGTTACAAACGCTCAATTTTCAGCGTTGGTATGGATCACCGTCTAGCAATGATTCACTTAAACATTTTTATGGCAAAATACTGTTATAATTAGAAAATTGGGATAGCTCAGTGATTTCGATTTCATTTTAAGCTTTCAGGAGTTTCCGATCCTAGTACGCAAATCTCACTTTACAAAGTGAATGTGTGTTGTTAAGATTAAATACCAATTGATTTAATGAAATGAGACATCGTTTAAAATTTTAGGCACCTAATTGGTTTAACTGATATTGTGTAAATCGTGTGTGATGCTACGCGTCCGAATTTAACTGCCTTGATAGACCACGTCTGTAACCTTGTTACTGTAAGTCTTGTATCCAGCCATAGGAAATGTTGCGCTCGAAATATGTTTTGAAACAAAGCAAATTATGTATTTTGTTTATTACCGATCAAAAGCCAATTTACATTTATGTATTTTGATCTATCCGCCATTGCTTCATTATAATAAATTAGAATGGATTCACAATTTGCTGACATTAACATATTGTTCAGTTTTAACAATCACGTGATTGAATTGAGTTTTAATTACTGCTAGCCTTTGAGAGAGAAAATCCCAAGGCACCAAATCAGTACTTCAAAAATATCACTGCAACCCGAATGTACCTATATGCAAAGAATGTCTGATTTTTCATACGAGACTTTTTCTTACTTTGCATTTGTCGCGGTTTTATGAAAGATCTTGTCTCATATCTTGTGGTTTTAAGTTTAGACCAACGTAACAAGAAAATAGCACGAGGATGGATTTTTTTAAGTACTTTGTCTAACACCCTTTTGTTTCAACCAGACAGGATTAATTTTTCTCTGTTGGGGGAGCATTTTCTCACTTTTTTGTCTCGAGTTCTCAGAAACTCATTGGAAACAAAATATTTTTAAGATTCTTTTTTTAGTGATCTTCACAAGCGGGTCTCATTAAATCGCTTATTTTTTGTTTTTAGGTTTTGTGATGTTGTAACTGAATGACGTAAAGTTTAAGATTTCTCAAAGGTTATTTAAAAGTGCAGTATTGCAATTTTTATTATAAATTGGAGCATAGATCCGAGTGTCTCGTCATACCTATGTCGTATTTTCAGAACAGTAAATTCAGGTCTTCCTAGAAAATGTCATGAAGCTTTCAAAATGAAGTAATTCTATATAGATACAAATAGCTATTAATTTGTTTTGAACACATTTAAAATAAATGTCAAACTTCAAATCCTTATGTTGGTAAAATTATGTACCTATGTACATTCAAAATTTAAAAAATAGAAACAATTTAGATTAAAGAGGTTGTCAAAAACATCCATTTATGCGCGAACGTCTCAATCAATTTAAAATTATAAACATGTTAAAAATTTAAACGGTATTAAATTTCACTTAAAATATAATATGCATTAAAAAGATTTCATATTACATTTACATTTATAATACATTTAATAATAGTGTTTCTTTCCATTAAATAGATTTCATTTGATGAAAAGATTTAAATAACTTTTTAATACAGTTTTATAAGTGTCAATCAATTCACCAGACAAAAAAAAACATCTAAACACATTGAAATACCAAACGTTATCTGTGATTCTATTATATACCTATGTATGTATATATTTTAATTTAAATTAAAAAAAGGACAAACGGATTAAAAAGTTCGCGTTCAAAAACCACAAACGCTCTGAATGCTTGTGTTTCACTGACCTTTTTAAAACGTAAATTAACCAACAGAGATTTCAGTAATCTGTCCAACTGCCTTGAATATTTTATGAAATACTCGCTTACCGTGAATACTAAGGTAAAAATTGCTACGCTCGCACTAAGTTGTGCGTACAGAGATTTTTGTGAGGCGGTAAAAGTTTTAATTTGCCTCTCTGTTACTACAAAATATATAATGGTGGTCCAACGATTTCTTAATAAAACTCATATTCTCCAAAGGCTTACTTTCTCTTGTAGAATTGGAGATAGATTAATGGTGGTAAAATTAACTGTATATATTATGTATGTAAATCGCATTATTGTTTTCTACGTTAGTAAATTCCATAATTGGATTAATATTTTCGTTATTATCATTATATTAAACAAGAGCTGTGTGTTGTTAGCGGAAATGTATTTAATGTTATTCAGTTCAACTTAAAGTAACTAATGATGTATTTATATGTTATTTGTAATGTTTATGTAATATTATTATTTTTTAATACAAAAATTTTGCTTAAACATAAATATCAATAACCATCAAATCTACTGTATTGTTCGTAAATTCGCTTTTTTATTTATGGTTTTATTTATTTATTTTATTACTATTATTATGTTAAATTATATATACTCTTAGTAGTAACATACATAGCATCAAGGCTGCATTTCCCCCAAGTGAGATTTCCCCGCAGAGAAATGCAGAAGAAGTTCTCTTATTTTTCACTTCATGTAGTTATACTACGTTATACGTAGATATAATAATATATAGATGAAATTTTTGAGTTGCTCATATTTATGAATAGAGAACAAGCATATTAGGTATATTGAAAACACCTGGCAGTCGAAGCTCTCTGCCTTCCCCATCAGGGACCGAGTTTAATGGTATAATAATAATAATGATAATCATAATAGAAGTACATACCTCTGAGTGTGATAAAAATTATTGAAGTCAGTAATAAAACAATAATTGCTTTAATATAACAAGATTAAAGTTACAATCGACATAATTAAGACAACGTGTAGCGAGATGACTTAAGTTAAGAAGAACTTAGAATTCTCGCCGACGTGAGAATACGCAAGAAAATATTATGTCTTAAGTTATGAGGTAAGAACACTGGAAATATCTTTAATCTCTCGAACATTACCAGACTATACGTTCGTTACGTGTTTTTTAAACATTTAACTTCTATTATGTCTAAACTTTAATTTAGATGAATGCGATAATTAACTAGTACATTATTTTTAATTACCTCCTTGTGATATTATTGCTGTTAATTACTGTTTATAAAGAACTTTGAATCAACGAAATACGCGCTACAAAATTAAACAAGACGTAACATTACCCCTGTAATCCCCGAAGCGGTAGGCAGAGGAGTGTACACCCCCACGTTTCACCAGTTACGTTTAAGTCCCGCCATTGAATAGGTGGTGAGCCTATTGCTATACACCGGGCACACATCCAGACTCCGAGTCACTACTAGAATTTCTAAATTAGAAAAATTCAATAGTACCCAGCCCGAGATTTGAAGCCAGGACCTCCCGATCGCAACCACTCGATCAACGAGGCAGTGAGACAAAATTAAACAGAGCCTCATTTTATTGAACGCAGTAACAGTTAAGGTACACTATAACACTTCGTATTCGCAAATTATTGCAGGATAACTTTAGTTTAATTGTACGTCGGATTTCCGTAATATAACGCCTTATACAATTCCATGGTGACTTGTATTCGGATAAAACGTTCCTTTTTAACAATCTAAGATATCTGTATACCATTTAACTAAAATCTATCACTATAAAATGCATGGAAAAACATTTAATGAAGACTATACTAAAACAGAATGAGAAACGTAAAAATGTATGACACATTTATTTCCTATTCCCTGTTTTTATCCCTAAATATACTACAGCGCTTAAAACCCTACCTATTTATTACATAACAGTATAACATAGCAATAAGCGCCGTTCTTAAATATAACTTTAGTATTGGGAATCGATGAAGCCGGCGCGCGGCGCGCCGTCGACGCGGCGATCGTAGCAGCACCGTAGCAAACGAATAATTAATCGGTCAACCCCCAACGATCGTGCCACTTTCCTGGAAATTGGACTCCGCTTCTAGTGTTCCGTAGTACATACGAAAAAACGAGCCATTTGTAAAAACAAATTGTCTCTCCTAAGTGACATCGAAACATGCTTACATCATACCCTATAAATCCCCATCATATCTCATAAAAGATTGATGTAAGTAGTTGAAAATGTTAAATATGGATGCATGGTGTAAATTTGTGATTGAGATGGTTCTTGCCCTAACGAAAATTGGCTTGTAATGTTTAAAAAAAAATGAAACTCATCAGTAATATGTACGGAATACCGATATCATAAATCTGACTCGACTGACTTTTTCCTGCCTCGTCTTACTACTAATTTAAGATTTGTGTTCTCGTTTTGGGCAAATGCGTAAATGGCTTTCGGAATGTTCGTTCCGTTTCGGGTCAAGGCTGTACTAATTATTACAACACGGACACGAAAGTGTTTCAGTGTCTTGTTCCTCAAATATAGAATAAACTTTTATGGTAATAGCGGCGTAAGAAAAGTTAATCCTCTAATACCATTCATTATATTTGTGATAAGGAAATATAACATTTTATATTTCCTTTAAACTAATGCTTCAGCTTACATAGCGGTAAAATACAAGAAGACGTAAAGCATCTTGGCAAACGGGACTGAAAAATAATTTCTACGAGTATGGATATAAATCTCAGGTAATGGAATTGGGGCTGTCAAAACCATTGGCACTAAAAAGATTCCAACGGCAGTTTCAGCTGCACACTGCATAATACTTTACGAAGAACATTTTGAAGAAATTGAAACTATCATAAAGCATATGTACTAAATGGGCCGATACTTGCACGTAGGTACATGTCAAATGACCTACAAAGTACAATGTGTTATTAAAGCTATACTTCCGTAGTTTGTTCCTATCGAACGAACTGCTATTAAGGTAGGTACGGTAAAAAAGTCGGCAACACGGCCTGTTGCATAAATAACGCGCAAACAATTCTCCTTCGTGTGTATCGAGCGGCGAATATGACCCTACTTGTTTATGTCACGTGCATTTATTTAAACTTTATTGAGTTTACGTAACTTCACGCCTATAATCCCCGAAGAGGTAGGCAGAGGAATGCAGAACACTCCCACGTTTCACCGGTTACGT
>DWDT01004795.1:0-10920 GCA_018245595.1 Microceris scylla
TTTACGTCTCATGGAATAATAGGTGGTGAGCCTATTGTCATACTCCGGACACAGATTCAGAGTCCGAGGCACTAGTGGACTTTCTAAATTGGAAAATTCCAACAGTACGCTACCCGGATTTGAACCTAGGGCCTTTTAATCGGCAGTCGCGCTTGCAACCACTCGACTAACGAGGCTGAAACGACTAAATATGTTTCATAAATTAAATAATGGAACTTACATTTACAGTTTTAGGATCTTGAGCTAGGACAAAGAACATAATAAGGGATATAATGGTCAGGACAATGATGAGAATACCAGCGAAGAGGCCTCGGTGTGCGTGAGAGCAGTCCACAGAGAAGTGATGCAGCGCCATCTGGCTTCCATGTGGCGAACTCACTCCGAGCATTCCAGCTGAAAGGACACAACATAAAAGTATTGAAGAAATAATCTCAACTTCTATTCTATGGGACGTATAACATAATTAGTGTAACGTTGGAGTTCTAGCCTGCAACGTGGAGCCTCTGCCCACTCCTACGGGGAAATATAGGCGTTGTGTTATGTAATGAATAAATATCGGTAAATTGATCCTTATTTGATCACGGAACATAAAATATTCGCACTGAATGTGGACGTTGAGAGATAATAAAGAATATTTAGTTACAGCGCACGCAACTATCATAGATAGATATCAATTAGAAAGAATTGCAATAAAATGATTTCAAAAAGAGATTTCAATTATATTTAGGTCACAAAACATGACAAAAGATGTAATGAACGTTTAAAATTTGGTAGCAGTTTATTCAATTTTATTAAATTATAAAAACGACAGTATTGGAGTAATGTTTAACATTTGAGTTTCGAGTCTTCGAGGATCGAGTTCTAAGGTTTGCATTTATTTAAAAACATTCTGGCTGTACATTCATCTGTTAAAATGTAAGTATGACTCACTAGCTTTTAACTTAACATAATTCATGGTGTTATAATCGTTTAAAATCAAGACACTTAAGCAATTAAACAACTCTTTACCGAATTGTTGTAGAATCTTTTCCGGTGTCACGGAGTTGGTGCGAGATTTGTTTTTCGGAGAAACCAGTTTTTTCTCAAAATCTTCCGGAGTACATTTTACCTGAAATTGAAATAAACTGTTACGATTACGTCAAGACTGTTATTAATTTTTATCAAATTTAACTTAAAACAGAATCCCATTCGACCAGACGGATGGATACCGGTTCACAGGATGTTATGCCATGAAAAAGAAGCTCTATAAGAAATTCGGTGAATATTTATTAATAAAACGTACCTCTTTCCACATTTCATACAATATTACTGCACATATAAGTGAATATTCTATTGTACAGGGGAAAAGAAACGGTGACGCGTTTCGGAGAAGCGTGCCCATAACATTCGCTCTTCTGCAGGGTGTTTCGAGCGTTTCATTGAATATAGTATTCGGTTGCAACAGTGTGGAGTGTTGAAGATGATGTATCTCGTGTTTCGTCTCCTCCACCAGCACGTACAACCACTCACACAGGTTAGTGGCGATCATATGCATAAACCCGAATCTTTGGATCAGTTTGTAACTTCCCAATTCAATGTCTTGATTTGTAAGAAATATAAATTGCATCTGAGCGAGTGTTAGGATCATCCGCAGCGCTGGTGTCAGCGCGGCTGCGACTGATCGACATTTGTCCGTCATTTCGAAGTATTCTCCAAACTCTAACCCGCTGTAAACCATTGATCCAATACCAAAAGCTGCAAAATATATTCACAATTAAAAATTATACCAAAATCTTTTGTATTTAATATACCATAAACAGATATTTACCATACAATTGGACTTAGACAGGTTTTATTCTTTAATAACGAATAAAATTGAAGAATTCAAACATGAACAAACATTTTTAAAAGATACGTGTGGATATAGGTATGTAAATGAATATTTGTAAAAAACTAAAGTATATATGTATATGTGTATATATGTATGTGTGGGTGTTCTTTTTGCATAGAGTCACGTTACAAATCACTCAACACACTACTCACAAATTTTTGAAAGGAAATCTAATCCCTAATCTCAGCTTCAACAATCGGAATAATAAATTATTGGATCAACTGGCCAGACGAATGTTAAGAACCTGTTAATCACCTATTGCTCCCAATCTCAGGTAAAAGCTTCCGTACCGTGACACTTTATGCTTTACAATTGTCTTCTCTTTCGGTGTCGATTTACCGTTCCTCTCATCTCTGTCTGGTCGCTCTGAAATGTTCAAACTCACATTGTTTGGACCGCGCACATGGAACAACAGTGGAGTATTCCAACACTTTTTACGGTACTTTAATGTTAATATGTGCTTGAATCGTTTCTACAATACGAACTAAAGAAGATCATGCTCCTTGCGGCGGTCATTATGCAAACGAGATGCGATTTTAATGTCGCATTTTGTTAAGCAAATGCGACTAATTACGGTGGCTTATGCATTCATCACGAATGTTACGTTTTGTTGAAAAAAATTAATTATTAAATGTAACGGATATTTATTTAATGTTAAATTTAATTTTGCTTGTGTATAACAAATAAATAAAGGTTGAGTAATATTAAATCTATTCTTACCGTGCTCGTGTATAATCATATTGACTGCCTTTTGTCGCATTAGGTTGCTGTATTGGAATATGACGAACATAATCGATACTAGGTACAGGTAGATATAGAATCCCTGAAATACAAATTAATTATGTGCAACATCCAGGCTTTTTTATTGTTTTGTTACGAATACCTTATTGAAAAAACGATGAAGGGTTTATTAATATAACAAATATAACATTCCGCGCGTTCTCCGAATGGGCGGGCAGAGAAGTGTAGCACTTCAACTTTTCACAATTTATATTATACGTCCGATGGAATAGCAGCTTGGCCTATTGATGTAAGTATATAATAAGTATGTTATGTGCTTTTAATTACCTGGTAATAAGTGTCCGGAACGCCGTTTGCTATGACTTCGGTTATAGGAAACGCCAGACCCAGTACTACTAGTAGCTTCGTGTAAAGAGCTGATAAGGCCTTGCTCAACGCCTCACTGTAAAAAAAATTATTAACATACTTAAAAATCGTAAGTAAGCCAGGATTTCCATTACATATTTTTTTAAATCCATTACACATGAGTGTATGTATAATGTTATAATGATATGAATTTTAACAAAACATTTACTACGCATTTATTTCCTCGAAAGTGTAGATAGAGGAGGGTAATAAAGTACCACGATTCACCTGTTAAGTTATACGTCTCACAATGGAATACGGGCCGAGCTTATTGCCACACATCGGGCACAAATCAAGATTCCCTGCTACTACGTGGGCTTTCAAGTTAAAAAACCAAGTCTTTGGTGATAGGAGTTTCAAAATTTGATCAAAATAAGTCGATATAACCAGATAAGTATTCTTGTATTTCTATCCTTCGCATAAAGTATGACCTAGTATTGAATACGAAATCGTTTTACATTTTAATTATACTAACTGTCATGCGTTATAGCTGAGCGTGCGGAGGCATTGTTAAGCTGTCTATTAATAAATAAAGGGTGGTTCTGAATGGTGTTGACGCGCTGGAGGCGTCTCGCATTGTGGCCGATATAATGCACGGTAGGTACGCTATACAACTGAATATTATTCACCTCGAAATAGGTCTTTGGTCCCCATTTATTCATAGCTAAGTGGCTCACTACACACTTTGAGGGAGGAGAGGCGTGTTTCAGTATAAATAAATACACACTGATTTATAGTTTGGATCATGCACGCGGGAAAATAAAGGTAAGAAAGATTCATTATGTTGCGGTGTCATTAACAAAGTTAGAAAGTCTTGAAATGCAGTAGATACGAATGATTATTAGTGTCATGACGTTTTTTGAAATCGCAGGTTAAATTTTTTCTATCAACAATTCTTTTGCATAACTACTTGACCTTATAAATAATAATCGTTTTATAAATGTTCTAATGAGTGATAATATAAAACGTTCTTACTGTCCCATGATCTCCGCAGTAGACTGATGTGGCTCGTGGTTGGTAGAAGCTACTGAGGTCCTCGACTGGGGCGACAGTTCCGCGAGGAACCTCCGCTGCGTCGCCGCACACAGAGCCAGCGCTTGCGACGGTCGACGGAACGCCGCGATAATCATTGATGGTCGGCTGCCACCAAATATCAAGTTTATTTCTCCCTTATCTAGAATGTATGAACTGTATATTATAAGTTATATACAGTTCATTTTCGACTTACATCTTATCTATACAAAAAAATAAAATTGCATTGTCTGTTTGTAATATTAAAATAACCGCTTTTTACTAAATGCATATGTATGCATACACGGTACATATTATACCAAAATAATATTTTTTACAATTTTTGTCTGTCTCATTGTCTGCTTGATGAGGCTTATCTTTGGAACGGCTGGACCGATTTTGACGGGACTCACTGCCAGATAGCTGATGTTATAAGGAGTAACTTAGGCTACTTTAATTTTAGAAAAAATTTTGACTCCCATGCGAACGAAGTCGCGGGCGCAGCTAGTAATATATAATTTATGTCTCATTTTAACTAAGAGATGTTCACTTCTAATCAGACTTAGACATACAAAGACATTTAGCTAAGAGCGAGCTTTCAGCAGTGCCAATAATATTGAGAACTAAACAACGTATGTACTAAAAACTTTTATCTATGATATCATCCTTGAAAATTTTGAACTGGCCTATATATACGAGTACTATTACGCTAAGTTCCTTACAGGGTAGGCAGAAAGCATCTAGCACCACATATCGCTATCCATACAGACCATAAAAATAATGCACTAACAGAATACGTACTTGGTGTTCAAATTGCCCGCTAGTTTGGCTTCTATGTCGCTGGACACGCGGCGGCTGCTGGGTTGGGAGTGTGAATGGATCACGGGTTCCGCAGCGGCGCCCAGCATCCGGCGGGTGCGTTCCCGTAGACGTGTCAAATCCGAGTAGGACGACTCATCGCTGTTCAGAAAAGTAATAATTTATATTTAGGGCCTTATAAACGTATTTTTACATATCTTTTCGCCGGGTTAATTACGGGGTAAGTTGAAAGCACCAAATGCCAAATACCTCGATGCTTACAGATTAGCCCTGCTTTTTATATATTTCTAATTTTTTTTTAATTATTTTATTTGAATATTTTATTTTCATCATTGTTTTTCAATCATTAACTGATGTATTCTATATAATACGTTATTGGACGTATTCTTAGCTGCTCGTTTATTCCACTTCTTACTATTACTTTGTACTGTAGTTCCGTGCACCATCTAAATGCCTAAGAAAAATTATAAACGTTATGAAATATGGCATTTATAATTTTTTCATTTGACAATACATCAAGAGAAATCTTTGCACTTTTTTTTTAATATTTGAGGAGTTTGAGATTTAAAGATAATAACTAGAAGTACAGAAATATAAAACCCTTATAATATAATGTACCTATATTATAAATAAATGAAATCATTCATTGTTTACGTTCATACTGTCAAAGTCATACACATTATACTCTGTGGTCAAACTGTAGCACAGAGTAGAGATTTATAGAGGTATACCTAAATATGAATTTCTTGATAATAGAATCATAATTACATTCAAAGATAGAAAATTTTATGCATTACGGTCGAATTTCGACCACTGTTGGACTAGTAAAAGTAAGAAGACTTTCAAATCAAAATCTAGTAGAGATATCGAGTGGATGACATCATGTTAAGGAGTTTATTAATGGTCAAGTATCACAGAATGGGTTTTACGAACATACACACGGCATTGTTATATTTCAATCTACTTTTTATCGAATAAAAACGTTTGCATATGATCAATTTACAAATTTTTTAATTTACATAAACAAGATAAGCATAATTTAATTGATTATTTTACAAGGTAATAGATATATTTATCATTAATCCACGAATAAAATATTAAGGATAAAATTTTAGTGGTAAATGAATGCGTATAATATTAATACAATATCGAATTATATATGTACTTATATCCGTAATTGTTCAAATATCAAAAATGTAGATAATATTAAGATAAGCGGGTATACACAACACAGTCAGCTAAGGAGTTAGCTTATCGGACATCTATCAAAATACGTAGGTACGTTTTAAAATCTTATTCAAACGCGAAGAATACAACATTGTGCCTTCGTGTCTATCTACACTGCGAATATTGTGCATGGAGTTGATAGAAAATAAATATTAATAAACAACTTCAAACATCCAACGCTATCCATATTTAAAGAGGCGATATGAACTGTCGTTGTATTGAACTATTGCGACTGGGAGACTGCGAGCGCAAAATCTTCAAAATGTGCATCCGTTTGCCGGAAATATCCCCTAAGCCTCGTTGTACGCTCGCCACAGCGGCTCGATATGAATATATAACGGTTTATATCTATTTTATCCGTGAAACGCTTTAAGAAAATACCAAGTAATATTTATTTCTCATAAATCATAAAGACGTATGCATAAGAGATTTCAGCGTAATATGTTTATATTTGGACCATTATACGTACTAATGTAATAGAAAAACTGTAAACTTAAATTATATCGATGTATATTCTACGAAACAAGTTAATCGTTATTCAACGTAAGTATAACAAGCACGTCATATATTGTCATTATTTTTTGTCAATCTGAAATTACTTAGGTTTCGTAATTTCAGTATTAAGACAAGTATAATATACATTAGTATCTCTTTATAGATATACGCTCATTTTCAGTCTTATCATATAGGTATTTTTAAGAATATTTATTTCAATCATGGTGTCGTATTTTTAGTTTTGCTGATAAATCACGCAAAAAGTTAAGACAACGGTTCGAAAAAAGTTTGTAGAGCATTATGAATATAGAAATGAAAATTTCATAGCAGTAGGCGGTACGAGTATGGTCGCAATTGAGATTGCATAGAGATAAGCGATAAACAGATATACGAGAGGATGCGAACTAGCCGCTATTTAAATGAAACTTTAATTAAATCGTGAGCAGTTAGATGTTTACCAAGAACGCAAATAATACGCCAGACTTAAAATTGCATTCAGGGAAATTTGTTGCTTTATTGCTGAACTAGAATTCACTGATGAACTGTCCGCAAAGGATAGGAATTGGACATTTAGCGTGATTTTAAGCTAGATATAAATGTAATTTTAATATTCTTTTTGTAGGACACTGCCTTTGGCGTAACCTAAACTGACATATTTATAACATATCGTCACCGACCTTGTGCGTTAAACCATGGGTCATAAGGGTAATAAAGATGTCTGAAAATCTTCTGAAGTCCGGAAACGCGTACAACGATAATATTCATATGAATTTAAATGTAACTTTGCTTTACATTCACATGTTATTACAATCAGTAATTATGATATGACCATTAAATATGTACCACACACCATACGGTTTAAATCACATATTTTTACTGATGATCCGCCTAGTTTCGGATTTATACGAAGTTCTTCTTCACGAGCTCACGCGATTGTAGCGAGGTTGCAGCGGAAACTCAATAAATATTTAATGAATGAACTTATTAACAGAAAAATATATGATAGGAACCGAACAACATTTGTGACAATACGATTAATGAGGACGTGGAAATAATCGAATTTGGTCAGTCACCTGTCGTCGTTTTCCTCGTGCACGGTGTCCATGTCGGTGACCGTGATGCTCGGCGCCGGCTCGCTCGCTTCACACAGTGGTCCTCGCTTGCTGGGAATCATCTGCAAAATGAACCACAGTTACCGTTCAACGCTAAATGTCGTATTGTAAAACAATTGCCTTCCACTCGCGCGTTTTGTTTTCATTGGGTACAATAGTAATTGCCCCAGTGCGGCTTACTCTGCAAGTAGGAATTATTAATAAGTTTAATTCCGGGACTACATTATGGCGTAGGGAGTCTATAAATTTAATACCTGTCTATTAAATGCTTGCTAGGTTTTTTTCTGCAATATATTTTCATTTCCCTAATTCTCGCGGAGGTACTGAGACGTTCAGCGTCGCTAACTGAATTGACACGATACATCCAAACTGCTCTTAGCCAATATTCTTATTTCACGTTTTCATTCCATACGTTTTTTTTATCTGTAGATGTTAATATCGTCACAGTGTACGAACTACTGAGAACAAGTTTTCATTGAACGTTAAGCCTCCATTCGCTTTGCGGAGATGTCGTATCGAGCTGACATCTACGTTAAGAGTATAATATAGATAACAGGTAATCCTTTAATGTCTTTCGCTTGATACAAAAGCCGCACTCCACGCTGTCAGTGCGTTGAATAACTTGATAGGTTGAGCGTCTAGGTTATTACAAATACGTCATAGATATCAACAACAATGAAGAAAAAATAGTTCTGACATTGTCATTTGCGTAACTGAAGCAAATAGCCGGAAGACAACAGAATCAATGATTTTATAAAGCAGAGAGTCTTAAAATGTGTTATCCACTTTACAGTTTGTAAACGAAAAGTGATACACTCAACTAGGTGACTTTTAAATGAACGTTTTGAACAAAGGCATGTCATAGATTTGTCCGATATACGTTTAGTAACAGCAGGCATGACATATTGGTTTCGTATTGTTTCACCTGTTCCATTTCGGTTTTGGCGGTTACAATTCAAAATCGACTTTTTTAAATATCTGTTTTATATGTAAAGATTTTTGCGATAAATTATAAGTTTATTAATTTCTGTTACACGTAGATAGCTATGGAATGCGCTATCTAGAAGATGGTTGGTGTTTATTTAGATGTACTGAACTGACCTGTTCTTTGGGGTCCAAGCGCGAATCGCGTAGCAATTCTTTCTTCTCTTCCATTTGTCTATTCAAGACCTGAACGCATTTACTAAACATATTTTAGTATATACTCAAACGATGAATTCAAGAAAAGTCGTGCAAAACTGTATGTGTTAATTTATCTGTTTACAAATGACTTCACAGTTGAAAAGTAAAGCATTATGACGTATTTTAAAGTCACGATATTTTGATATTATATTCAAACTTGGTTGATATTAAAGCCAATTAAACTAGGAATATTTATTTTTAACACACGACCACTGCAAAACGACACAGGTTACAGCGCCATGTTTATTAACCGGAATCGGTTATTTGCAGTTTTAAAATATTTATTCTAATAGACACAAAGATTACAGAGTAAGTTTGTTTGTGTTGTGTCGGACGGGCGGTACGCTCTAAGGTTGTTAGGATGTTGAATAAGTTTCTGAATTAAGAGAACTGAAAGTTTTCTCATCTCGAGATTACAGCAAAGTGTTTACCGTTTGGCTGTAGGATGCGGCCGCGACGCGACACCCCTCGCTAGGCACGTCCACTCACAATGTCGACGACATTGTAATAATATATTTCTCATTACCTTTTATCTTGTCTATTATTGCTAAAAGTAATTATTCCATTGTAATAACCCACGTTGAGACTCATAATTGAAAATCGTTAACAAAGCAGGACCGCAAAAATAATTAAATAAACATTCTGGGAATGAAATTTGTTGTTAGACTTGTTTCTATCGGTTTCCTCTACGATTAGTATTCTGTATAGTCAATTATAACCAATCGTACTATCGTGTAGTGGCAGTTTAGCTTTTATATGTAAATTGTATCGATATAGGGAGAAATCCCTAGCGGCGACATCGGTATTTTCATAAAATATTTGCGTGAGTGTATCGCACCTGAGCCGGCGATGTCGCTGCACTCTAACTTGCCGTGATTTACGCAAACAAAAGCCACTAACAAATATTGAAGTAAAAAGGTGAGTTAAAGATATGGGTGTCATTATGTATAAGGCGTTCAGTCTCGTTGTCGGGAGGGGTGATTTTTCCTACTTTACCGTGCCGTTTCTTTAGCTGTTGTATAAATTCTTAAATATTGCGTGGGAAATATTTGAATAAAGAATTACGAATTCCGCTATAAACATATACCGTAGATATAAAATGAATGTAATAATCAATTTCATCACGCCTGTAATTCCTCGAAGGGATGATCAGTAGGAGCGAGTCTATTATCACGTAGTTAATTACGTAGTGTTTATTACTTAAGCTAAAAGCAACGAAAGTGGTTTGAAATTCCGGGGATTCTAGATTTAAGTCAATGGCCCGCACATACCCCGCCAAATGCGCGTATTAAGATTAAATATTATGCTATAACGATGAAGGAAAAACATCGTGGGGAAACCTGCACAACTTACCGTTTAAAAAAAGATATCTAACGTCTGTGAAGTCTGTGAAACCGCACTTGGCCAGCGTGACAGTCTATGGTTTTAACTATCTTATTTGGAGAGAAGTCCCAAGTTCAACAGGGATCTTTCCCCTGCCGGGGAAGGCGGGCGCATAAAGGCCGGAAGGAAAAAAGAAAAATTATATTTCTAAAATGATGTAACTGGTAAATGAAATAGTAAGTAGGGATTGATTTTTACCTTCCAAAATATTTGTTTAATTTAGCTTTGAGATCCTTTAATGGAAGCATATTCATTCGTCATATTTTTTTTAACATAAAATGATATAATAGAATAAACATTTGCATGTTATTATGTTTAAGGATGTACACAAATGTACATTTTGCTCGCGGAGTCTTTGTTTTATTGCAAAGCGGATTGCAGTATTTTTCTAAGAACCGTCCATAGAGTACTTCCATTTACTGTTATCAGTGTTTTAATTAGTTTTATTTAAATAAAAACATTTGCCGTTAAAAATGAATAAGCTCGTCCCTCGCAGTCAGTTTGCTCAGTAGATAGTAAGTTAAATATATTTATTTGTCTTTGTAGACAGCATGACGTAACGTAACATCACGCCTGTAATTTCCGAAGGGGTAGGCAGAGGACTGTAGTACACTCCCACGTTTCACCAGTTACGTTTAAGTCCCATGGAATAGGTGGTGAGCCTATTGCCATGCA
>DWDT01004796.1:0-10919 GCA_018245595.1 Microceris scylla
TGATTTTAAGTCTTACTTTGTTCTTCTTTAAAAATGCCTCGGAAGCGAAAATCTGATCTATCCAAAAATTTATCGCGGGCTCGTGCGGCAAAATTAGCACGAAATCAAGAGTCTGCGGTTCACGCAGAGCTGAGAAGACAAAGGGTCCTTTACAGAATATCATTAGAATGAAAATTTTAACAAATAGCAGAGATTTAAAATGCGAGGGCAAAGAAACAGATTGTTAGGCGGTACGAAGTTCGCCGGGTCAGCTAGTATTAGAATAAAATGAACATCTTCCAGTTGCCAGAGTTGCCAATTTCACACTTGAACGAGTTCATTCTTACATTGAACGTGTAAATGTACTGACACGTTCATTACCCAACTACAAATAAAAATTGCATTCGATTCCCCTGCAAAAAGTACTCAGTACGAATACTACAATATTGATAAAGAAATATACTTTTGAATTTCTAGTAAAATATTTCAACTTCTTGTATTTGCTATGTTTGTTTATAACAGAGCGGAATAGGTACTTTTAAGTAACAATGCAACAAATGCATTTATAGGATATATGCGCGTGTGATTATTGCCAGATATTGATTGTTGACAATACGTCGAAGTATGGGGAACATTTCCACAAAAACATTGATACAATAAAGTGTTTCTCATTCGTATCAATGTAAATAGCGTTTATAGAATACTCAAGTGTGTTATGTATCATTTTGTAAGTCATTCAACTCTGATACATAAACATTATTGTAAATGATATTGTAATGTAGGTAACTCGTAGAAATCTGACTAATATAATGTCAAGGACGCGTTGCCCCACTCCTATCCTGGTATTTGATTACCATCTATTATCACTTCAAATGTTCACAATTGAGCAACCATCGAAATGGAAAAGTGCCAATCATATTAAATTTTTCATATAATTTAAAAGTCGTAACAAACGATTTACCACAAGTAAGGCATATTATATTACAGTTTATTTTCTATAGTAAGGCTCAAGAGGCCGTACGTGTAACTATATATCTTGCTTAACTCGTCACAATGCAAACGGATATGGCAAATCATATTATTGCACAGATAATTAACGCAAAAATATATATTATTGCATAGCTACTGTCTATGGTAGACATGATTATAAATGTCTATGGTAGCCTCTTATAACTTGATACCTCTATATATCATCAACACATAGTCTGTGACGACCGGAAGTTGTACGTATAACACTTATAATAAATAATTCACTGGAACTTGAAATATTCATATAATGAAAAAAAAAACTGTAAAATCACGCCTGTAATCCCCAAGGGGTAGGCAGAGGAGTGTAGTACACCCCCAAGTTTCACCAGTTACGTTTAAGGACACAATGGAATAGGTGGTGAGCCTATTGCCATACACCGGCCACATATCCAGACTCCCGAGTGACTACTAGAAATTTTAAATTAGAAAAATCCAATAGTACCCGACCCGGGATTTGAACTCAGGACCTTCCGATCGGCAGTCGCGCTTGCAACCACTCAACCAACGAGGCAGTCAGTCAATGATATTCATAGAATATCATCTAATTATCCTCTTGCTGTTCGAGGATAAATTAAATAAACAACCACTTAAATGTCACCATAAGATATTGCAGTATGCTAAGGTCGTAAACAAACAATCATTTCAAAACAACTGACCATAACCGATATAAAGACTATACAAAAAATATCGTAGCATTACAATTTATATGTTCATACACTGCGTAAGTATAACGCGTGCGCGATAACTTGAGACCTGCGTGTTATTTATATGGAGTCCCTCCGATGATTAAAATTATCCTTTTTCAATTTAAGTACACTTAAAGTATTGTTAACAAAAAACATCACGCCTGTAATTCCCGAATGGGTAGGCAGAGTAAATATTCTTATAATTCGTTTTTTTTCGCACTGTACGAACACGTCGCCTACATCACGCAGGTGTCCAGGTATCGTGCACGGGTTATAATATATTCAATGTATCAGAAATCGTGTTTAAAAATAATATTCGGATACGTATTCTTCCTGCGTACATTCATAATAAAATAATGAACACCAATGACCAGATCCGCACTAACTTAATACTGACGTAATTTGAAATTATGTAATATTCATTTAATGACTGTTGCTTATTATCTAAGTGTTTAATAAGTAACGAAACTGATGTTCTGGATACTTAATTCGTTTGAAATGACAAACAAGGATAATTATTATGGATACTGATACTTAAAGTATACGCGTACGTACTATAATAAAACGTTATTATCGACACGTGTGTAAGGAAACCAAGTGACATTATCAGGAAGCTGGCTAAGCGAATGGGGGAACGCATGGAGGCACAATACAGACGTGGTGGCCCTTTATAATTACTAAGTATGAGATGGAGTTCACTTGTATACACGTCACTGTTATCAAATCGCTGCATTGGGCCATCAGTTTATAGTTTCCAAGTTACAGATAAAGCGCAAAGTGAGGTAAAGCTTCTTGTGTGAATGAACAAGACATCAAACCCTTGCAAAAACGAATGTTGCCAAGATTTACATATTGCACTATTGAGGATAAATCACTGCAGGCCAGCCAGAGCTTCGTAGCTCACTCGATTGCGTGTTATATAGGGCCTAGTACCGTTCTTGGGGCTCAAGTTGACCATACCCAACCTAGACGTTTCTCTGAGCAAATTCACAAAACTTTCATACTTAGGTATATTGTCAATTTTTCTCATATTAATATGCAACGTGGGCTTCTTATATTTTGCAGTTTTAGTGTGCCAAACGAGTATTTCGGAACAGTTCGAAGCCAAAGGTTCGATGTCTTCCATTTTCACACCCAAACTAACCAAGAATCTGTCTTCTTCGTGTCCAGCGATGAAGGGCATCGACGCTGTCGGCTTCAGATAGTCCAGGTTGATCGCGAAACCAGCCATATCAACTGGAAAGGTCCTCGCTCCAGGCCACGAATCGAAGAAACCAACCACCTGAAATTTTTAGACATTGGTGTGTTAATGGGATATCTCGAATTGCTTTTAAGATAAATAACATCTAATTGAACGATCGAATATAAATCCTGTTATAATCAATTTAAGTCTTAATTTCACATGACGTAATCATAACAATTTTATTGGTCTACACACTCAATGTACTACATATAAAATAACGGTAAAATATAATTTTCCATCGCCTATAATTAAACTGAACTGAATAAGGTCGATCGGGATATCCTGGGTTTAAATCCCGGGTCGGGTATGAATTTTCTAACTTAAAATTCCATTAGTGACTCGGAGTCTGGATCTGTGGCCGGTGGATGCCAATGGTCTCACCACCTGGTGAAGTCCCATGGAATTGGTATCGGGGATGGTAATGTTACGTTTTATTTGAACTGAAATACTATGCATAGTAAATATTACACTGGCCTTAGTATTGCCCACGCCTTAAAATTTGTCAACTGCAAAATAATGTAAGACAGTCATTATTCGATTTATTTCATACCTCCACTTAAGCAATAAAGATTGGGATCTATTGTCCGTTGCACGGTGTACGTATCGAATGACCGTTTTATTGTTGCATAGTATAAGAAATGATTATAACCAACGATATGTAGACTATTTGTATCGACAATAAGATAACCCAGAACGTAGGTGAATATTTTATTGAAGTCGCATTTACAATATTTGATGTAGTTTAATCATAAACAAGTTTATTTTTAGAAGACTGCTCTGTTTGTTGAGTGGTGACAACGGCGACTGCTGATCGTGAGGTCCTGGATTCAATTCCTGGGTACGATACTAATGGATTTTTCTAAATTGAGTTTTCTAATAGTGGCTCTTAGTCCGGATATGTGACCTATCTGTACCTATAGGTTCACCATACGTTCCATGGCGGAACGGAAACGTATCTGGTCAAACGTGGTTGTGTACTATAACAGCTCTGCCAACCCTTTTGAAGATCGCAGGCGTAATGTTACCTTTTTTACCTTTAGAAATTTCTGTATATCACAAAATGCATTGAACTAAAAATGATCCCATTAATTGTATTAAGCAAAATAGTTTTATTATTCAAGGAAAATGTATAAATAGCCTGGAAAATATTACTTGACAACGAGATAAAAGAGCTATCGACTGCAGTCGGACCACTACTTCCATACATATTTTTATCTGCACTACATTTTAGTGTGACCTCTTTCGCATCGATTCTCCTCAACAAAATATTTTCGTCTAACAGAAACATGATAAAATTACGATGATAGTTGTCATGATTTCTAGCGTAATAAATGATCATACATAGTTTATTCAGTTGTTATTATAATAATAAAACATATAACTTCAAATATTTTAAATAATATCTAGGTAAAATATATGTATGTATGTATAAATGAACGTTAAATCAGGTCTGCAATCCCGGGAGGTACGCACCATGTAATACGAGTAGGTGGTGAGCCTATTGCCATACAACGGGCACAAATCCAGACTCCGGGACCTTTTTAAATTATTTTACTACAAAATGTAAGTTAGAAAGATCAGCCGTCGCACTTACAACCACTCGACCTCTATGCATATTGAAATACATTGAATAGCAATAATCTCTATTTTCTTTTTATTTTCATTATAAGTTTGTTAATTTCTAACATTCGCTGAATGTGTTTTATTTGTATATGAATACAGTTATAAATAAAATTACCTATTAAAATCATCGCTCGCTCAAATATCCTATTATTAGGACGTATAAAATAAGGCATTCCACTGCCTACGACCTCATAGTATAAATTGCAGACAATATCAATATACTAGAAGGTAACTTCCACACACAATCTATACTTTAGAAATACCCGCCGAACGATAATGGTTTTAATGATAATGTCATTTCGTTAAGATGATTAAATACCATTGAGGTTCTATTGTAGTAGATAGTTGAGAAAGTAATAGTCCTACTAATAGGCATAGTCTCAAGTAGATTTTTTACCTTTCCATCCTTGACAACTGGTGCAGAAACTCCATAACCACCTATGAGGCCAACGGGGAACATCGACACCTTCTTAGTGCTTCTGATTTCATCGAATAGACGCAGGTCAACAGTGTTGTCGTCATCACCGAAGTAAAGAACGCCGTCCTGGGCATTGTACTGCAGCCAGGCGAGTGCTGCGCGCCGGTTGGATACACCCCTTGGGAAGTTTGTCCCTTTGTAGATATAGGGTTTGGGACTCGACAAATGTGTGAACGGTAGACCTGTGCGACTGGAACAATGCAATAGACAGTTTTACATGTACATTTTATTTAATCTGTGATTATCTCTAGGGTAGGGTTCAGGGACAGGGTTTTGTAACCCTCTCATTCTGAAAGGAGGGCCGTGTCCAACAGTGGGAGGATAAAAATGTCAGAAAAGTAAATGTGATTACAAATAAATAACTAAGTAATAAATTTATATTCAAGTCAGGTCTGTATGGTTATTTGGCTATTGTTGCTCTTAAATCACCTTGTGATATGCTTGATGTCAATGTCCTAATAATAATATACAATTATATTCTAATACAGATTCATACATATATTCACTATGAGTCCCATGAGGGGTAGGCAGTGGAGCACGGATTGCCAAATAATTTTATCCTAATAGTTTTGTCATGCTACTTCCACATTAATGATAATAAATATGTATGAATATGATATTATGTCATGATATTCTAATTTAAAAATAAATACTCATGAAATAAAAGAAACTATTATTATAATTTTTGTATAATAATATTTATACTTACCGAAGGACACTTAAAACTTCATGAGAGCACCTTGGTTGGTCATCGGCAACAATCCAATGTATTCGGGGAACATGCATCAAAGTGTGTGCAAGTCTGGTAAGTTCAGGTATCTGTTCTGGTCTTGGGTATGTCGGTGTTACATAGTAAATCATTTTCAGATCTGTGTTATTGTAGATGTGAGCTCTCTCATCAATGAAGTTGACAAAGCAAATCTTATTCTTAACTATTAACCGTACTTTACTGTCTATGATATCTATGCTGAAATGGTTAACATACATTCTAATTAATTATAAGACAAAATATTTAATGGTTAAAATGATAGTGAAAGCCCAATATTATTTCTAAATCTGCATATATAGTAAAAAAAATCCTTTATAGAAATACATATATCGCTGAAGACCTGTGTAGTGAGGACTCTGCATAGCTGAATGCTGTCCTAATAATAAAATACATGTGTTATTATGAACTAACAGAGTGGTCTATTATCTTTGGTTTACATGTTAGATTATCTTTGATTGGCTTTGGTTTTTGGTTTCTTAATTAATAAAATTATTTCAAACACCTCTGCAAAAAAAAAAAATTCTCTTGGAGTTTCATTCAAGATTAAATCTGCTGTAGACATATACTGTGTAAGATCAATGTATCAATATATTTCACTGCCTCGTTGGTTGTATGATTGCAACTGTGACTACTGAATGAGAGACTGATTCACAGGTTGAATACTGTTAGGTTTAACTTGAAATTCCTTATTGTAGATCAAAATCTGGATTTGAGAGCAGTGAATGTATTAGGCTAATTGTGGCAGTGTATTATAATACTTCCATATACATGTTCAGGGAATACAAATGTGACATATTTATTTATTATATCAATGTATTAATTGATCAACAACAGCCATGACTGAAAATAGGTCGGCAGACAAGTGGAGGTGAAATATACATAGGGCATTAAGCTCTCATTGCTGTTATACATATATCACTATTACTGCACTTTATGAACTATATACATTATTAAACTTATAATGTATGAAACATTGAGTATGTTCACCTCTTGAAGTATATGCCAGGGAAATAAAGACAAAACTCCTCATAGTCTTATCAAATTAGGGTATTATAATTTCCTGTTAATTCAAATTTAAGTGAGTGAGTCACTTAACTTAAACTCAAATTAAGTCAAAGTTACTCATATTTAAACCTTTTCCATGGGATGTAAATGTAACTGGTGAAAAGTGGGAGTGTATTACTCCTTTGGCTATCTTTTTGGCTATCCCTTCAGGGATTAGAGTGTGAAGTTCCATAGAATAGATGGTGATTGTATTGTGTAGATAAATCCAAAAGTACTCAACCCAGGATTTGAACCCAGGACCTACTAGTCGGTGTTCATACTTGTAACCACTCAACCATTGAGACAGTCAATTTGTGAGCAATCTATTGAATAGTATTTGATATTTCCAAAGTAAACACATGAATTTCCTACACCTGGGTGAATGATAAAATCCACAATCCAAGAATATGTTTACAAATTATTCAATTAATACTTCTATAAATTTAAATGAGCAGAAATAAAAGATTAACACAAACCTTTGTTCAAATATTATTTGCTTGGTCTCAATTTATATTTGTTATTAAGTTATCACTAAATTGTGCAATGTTCAAGTATATCTTTTAAAATTACTGTCTATTATCAAAGTTTTGTAAAAAACAAATATTTGAGTTATCAGCCATAAATATGTACAACTAGATGTTAACCTGTAGAAATTAGTTTATTGTTCTTCAGAGACAAAGGCTATGTCACACAGCTATATGTTCAAGCTATATATAGCATTGATAATAAAACTTAACTAGACACAGTTATATGTTAGATTTGTATTTATAAAAATCATTATGAAGGGTTAATTGCCTCATTGGGTGAGTGGTTGCAAGCATGAGTGCCAATCAAAATGTCCTGGGTTCAAATCCCAGGTACTATTGAGTTTTTCTAATTTAGAATTCCTAGTAGTGACTTGAAGTATATATCTGTGCCCTGTGTATGACAATAGGCTCACCATCTATTCCATAGCACTTAAACATAACTGATGAAATGTGGGAGTACACTCCCACATTTCACAAGGGATGTAGTAGACTACACTCCCCTGCATATTCTTCGGAGATTATAAGCATGAAGTTACGTTATGAAGGGTTGTAGTCATTAATTTTAATAAGTAATAATCTTGTTACCAGTGATTACTGAAGATGAAGGCAGGAAGGGGCAAGCTAAACACTTACATAGGTTAACATGTAATAATCTTTAAAAGTGACCTATATTTACTATGATTACAGTCTATTCACGTTGTACATAAAAAATTATCAATGCTGTATTTTTTCTCCTTTTTGCTTAAATTATCCACCAATAATAAAAATTTGATTTTATATTTATACGGTGGCTTACGTGCAGTTTTTACTATAGTATTATTATGAAATTCATAATATTTAATACAAAATGAAACTTATTAAAAAAAACCAACATATTAAAAAAAAATCTTACCTCATCCCCTCATTGTTCCATGTAAAGAATACGTAAAGACCACTACAAATTAAAACAGATGCAAACACATACTTAAATATTTTAAAAATATTCATATTTACGTTTTATTTGACTAATTGTTCATGATTAAATTCATTTAAAGAAAACTGCTTGGAAGCTTCTTTTTTCTATATCATTGACAACCACCGCAATAGCGATCAATATTTTAAATATAATATTAATCGGTCTGCGATTGACAGTTCACAAAAACTGACACTGACGTTAAAATATTTTTAATAGGTGACAACTTTATATTTTTTGCAAACATCCATTATTTATATTTGACACCGTAAAGCCAACTATATTTAAATAAATTTTAAAGTGATACACACCTGATTTAAATACACCTTATTGTAAGCATTAGAATGAATAATATAACACCTATACAAACCAATGTCGCTATACGGTACGGTAAAACTCAAAGGAGTTTATGTTTACACCCTTTTAAGTAAATTGTATTATTTTGTTTTTTTAGCAGAATAAATAAATAAATATGTTGTGTAAATTTCATTTGAATCTGCTAGTCATGCATGTACTTTGTCGGAGAAAGTGGCGAGCTCTCGTGTCGGAGGCCAAGACTTCGGATCATTGCGCCAACGGAGTAGTAGTAGTAGTAGTCATGCTTGTACCTGCCCGGATTTATATTTAACTTCGTCAACAAGGTAGGAAACCATAAGGGAAGCAACTAAGTTTACTGAGAACCCTTACCACTATAAGGCGTGGACTTGGTGGAGAAAAGAGAGTCAAAACATGTAATATTTTTGGTTGCGAACATTTTTGGAATTTAATAAAAATTAAATAATGAGAAAAGGCGCAAGCCGATTCTTATGTTACCGCAACTCTTAATTGCTTCATGGTTCTCCCTATTTACTTAGGCGATGCGCAATGGGAGACGTCAAAAAGACGATGTACAAAGCTGCTAGTGAACCAATCAACTGATATTGGTAGCATATCTTTATTGGATGAATGTATCATCAATAGTCTCAATGGCTACTGGCATTGTTCTGCAAGATTCAGGTGATATGTTTCACTAGTCGTCACAGTTCATTTCTAGTACTTAAGTAAAAAAAAAGTCTAGCTTACTCTAGGAAAATTTACATGGAAAGCTGACGTCACACGTTTCTAAGAAACCTATTATAAGTACCTATTATGAGTACCACGTGGACTGAGATCAACCAAAATGATAGCAGTTTATAGCCCCACTATTGAAATTAAGTATAGATTAATTATGGGTTATAAAAATGCTAATTATAAAATTATTAATATTGACGTATTGTTGGATGTGGACGATATTCGGCATTAAAATATTATATTTAAATCTTCATACAAAAGAATTACTACAATGAAATAAAATATGTTATCTTAACTGAACGATGATTAAGGAAGTCTAAAATGGATTAATATCCGATCACTCGATCTTCTCTCGTAACGGAATCTCTAATTCTCGTGAACTATTTTAAGGAATTCGTACCCCAGAGAATCGTTATACAAAATGCAATAATAGTAATATATAGAACATTAACTCTCTATCAAAGTCTCTAGTTATTAAAGCGTTAAGAGCAGAAATTCTCAAGCTGGCTCCGTATAGGCTTATAAATACAAGATACTAGAAATGGTTTCGATAATTTTCACTTTACTATTAAAGGACATGTAATTAAAACTGCTTCTCGTCAAATAAATATTTAATATTAATATAATGTAATTATTTCATAAAAAATAAAGGTAGAAACAAATATATTACGTAATAAATAATGTACCGCTGAAAAACATTGTAGTAGTGTCTTATATACATGTGTCAAAGATGTTATTTTATATTAAATGCTAAATTTATGCCATATGTATGCCAACTAACATATTTATCTCGATAAGGATTAATAGGGAATTCTGGAAAATTGCGTTTTTAATGATGTCGAGTACAATTAATTACTAACAAATTTTTTTTATCAAAAATGGTTACTGTAACCTAACTGTTGAAGAGAATGCCATAGAGAATTAACTTTAAGAGTCCTGAAGAACGAAGAAAAATGAATTTTTTTTAACTATTCTTTACTTCATTACATTGATGTATTTCTTAATATATGTAAGCCATGAAAGAAAATTTTTTGACGTCTTTATTTCCAAAATCTGTCTTTATTTACACATATGACATTTTAATCATAGTATACTGTACATACAACCCTGCCGAAAAATACTCTTGGAATACTGCTGCTGCCTTTCCCTTCCTTTCCTTTTTTTATGATCGTCGTTCCAATGGGTCGGAGGGCAACTCACAGTACGTCTACAAATTAGCGGTGTCCATTCGAGAACTCATTTGCTCCAACGGCCGTCGGTTCTTCGAAATATACTGTGACCAGCCCACCACTTTAACGTACTAATTCTTTGAGCTATGTCGGTTACATTAGTTTATTATTATCTATATCATAATGAAAACAGTTTCAAAATCCGTTGTGTCGTTTAAAAGGAGTTAGCGGAGAAACAGAGAGGCGCGGAGAGCTTTCTTTTTATGAAGGAATAAGTAATAGACACACAAAATGCATATAATTATTATATTAGATTATTTTACAAATGAAGCATAATCATGGACAATATATTATATTGTCCATAATTATG
>DWDT01004797.1:0-10917 GCA_018245595.1 Microceris scylla
TTTCACGATAATCATATCCAAAATTAATCTTTCTCCTACCGTTATATATACCCCTCCCATCTCCTGGTCGGCCCGTCGACAACATTTTTAAAAACGATGTATATAAAGCAGTGAACATACCTAATAGCCGGGCTGTTTGATTCCGTAAGGAATCCTACGCTCAGTTGTTTGAGCCATTCCAGCCAGTCTTCTTTCGAAATTAAATTTTTCACCGACCAACATTTTCGCAAATTTTGAACGTTTAACGTCAACTTTTGTATACACTGTATTTCGTTTGTGTTAGACATGACCTGAAAAGGATTTTGACCCTCAAAACGACACTCATATTGGAAAAAAAAAACATTTTTTTAAACATTTGCACCACTTACGTCAGTTTTCTGGTTCCGTAGCCTTGATCTAGTTTCGTCTAGATAATCATCATCCGATGCTAACGTAGATATAACTTGTAGCCTCGATACCAACACAATATAATTTGGACACTGAATTTTATGCTTCACTAAAATCCTATCCACGGATGGGATGTAATCAATGTACTCACGACCCAGCTGAACGATCAATGCACATAGAGTATTCATCGCCGTCTGCCGTAACGTTGGATTATTGTCTAGCACTTTCGCAAGCGCCTGTATCAGCATCGCTGAATAGGGTTTAAAGTACAGATACATAGACAAGTGTTCAATCGTTTCCATAGCTAATTTTGATATCGATGCCGGGATATTTCTTCCCTCGAAAAGCCCCGTTATTGCTGGCACGATCGATAACAAAACATCGTCCAGATTATTTTCAAACTTTTGTATAGCTAGAAGCAGCTTTTCTGTTAAAAATTTGTCTTTGCTTCGATCGCATTTCAAGACCCTTAGAATGTTAGGCAGAATCTTTCTGAGGTATACTTTGAATTCGGTGCCGATCGCTACACTTATATGTTCGACTAATAGAATGAGCGTGGGTTGCAGTAGATTATTGGGAGTCCAATATTCTCTGATAATATCAAAAATATCTTCTAAGTAAGCTCGTATGTGTATTTTAACAACGGATATCAGTTGGGCGAGCTGACTGAGGAGAAATTCCCTGAAGTTACTATTATCAGTCGTACGAATTACGTACAAAAGGCTTGGTGTGACGCGAGATATATAGGGAACGCATTTAATGCCCAAAGTTCGAAATATAAATGTTACTGAATGCACCACAGTTGTATGATGTTGGGATAACATTGGATCACGCAAAATACGCATCAATGATGTAACCGCTATGGCTGGATAAAACTCGTCCAGAACCAACGGAGACATGTTTACAAGCATTTCGCTCACATTGGAATCAAAATTATCAGCGGTTGGTGACGATTCCGTTACTGGAATTAATGTTGATACCGTTTGAAAATCAATCAAGCCTTGGTTGACCCTGTGTTTGTACGGATCCAAAGCGCCTAATAAACCAAGAACGCGTATCGTCTCTCGTCTGTCACCAGGTTGCTGTTCAGTTTTCAGGAAAGTCAGCAGCATATCCATTAGGTGCGGATATTCCATGTATGGCGAGATCACATATCCAATAGCACTAATGACTTGTCCAAACGACCATAGAGCGACACTTCTCTTTTCAAGTTGATTGGGATCTGAGAGTATGTCAAGCTGAATTGATATCAGCTCATGTACCCATTGGCTCAACGCCTGTTCTCCACCATTCACTTCCGCGAGATCGCCTATGGCTTTTAAAATTGTGGATACCATGACTGAATTGCTATCTTCTTCTCTTAATTTAGGGACTAGCACTTTAAGAATAGTTTCAGCGAATTGCCTTGTGATTCTTGGGGCATTCGATATTATGTTATTTACCATACGCAAAGACTGTTCTTTATTGCGATTGGATTCAGAGTATTGTATTTCCAATAATATCTGCACAAACAACTGGCGCAACATAGGAGTAGTATAGCTGGGGTTCAAGTTACTCAACCTTCCAACAACACATAGGGCCAGCTCACTCACATCATTGTTTGAATCATTTGTAGCTATAAACAGACAATTAAGATGTTCTTCAACAGCTAAATACTTATCAAATATAGGATTAGTGAATATTTCTAGAACTCTATAGCGGACTTCATGATCAAAATCTGATCGACCTACTGATAGAAGTTTCCCCAATGATTCATCAACAAGCAAGTTTAGAGTTCTCGAATTTGTGAAAGTACATCTTTCAATTGCCTTTATTAGTAACTTGGCTGTTGTTTTAACAGATTCTACTCGAATATCATGTTGTTCACTCTGTAAATAGTGATCTGTGCACCTGGTTATAAATGACATAAGAGTGTTATTCCATTCAAAATCAAAAGCACCCAAAGTTCGTAGCGCAAGTACTAATTTTGCAGCATCTTGTGCCTCAGTTAGCAATGCCGAAGACATTGTTAAACTTTGTGTTTCCGTTTTGTTTGATACATACAGTTTTTTTCTGAGTATTATTGACAACATATTTAACAGCTTATCAGTTATATCTTTCTTTAAGGAAGGTACGTTTTGACTTAGTTCCTTGAAACAGGTGGTCAATTGGGGACTTAAACCCGTAACACACATTGGATCTAACAACTCAGAAAGTTCATTGGTCACATTTTCTTTCATAGCAAAACCTAAAAGTGTAATACAATTTAACAATGGACTGTCTGTTCCATTTCTTTTCTTTGGTGTATCTTTAACTGGTAGAGTAAGTTTTATTATTTCTATTATCCTCCCTAAATATTGACGAACATCATCCTCTACGGCAACACAAATAAGACCTAGAGTTGTGAATGCCATTGCTCTTTCTTTCTCTCTTCCACGCAAAAATGTAATCAAGTGATTTATAGTACACTTAAGATGTTTCTTTCCAAATGCTTCTCTATTAAAAGCAGCTAATCTCGGTATAATAATCAAAAGCATTTGATGGACATTGTGTGATCGAGATATCTGTTGAGCCATAATGTCTGAAATAATAAAGAAATAAATGATTAATTTTGATTAACTACCACATTAGTTGAGTGGTTGCAAGTGTTACTGCTAAACAAAGGGCCCTGGTCTTTGATCCCCAGGTTGGATAAAGTATTACAAATTATAATCTAAAAATCATAACAGCCATCACCTAAACATGTCCCTTGAAATGCAAAAACACCTAAACAATTTACCCCTGGAGACCAAAGTATAATATATTTATGTAGTAAAATTATACTCATACTATAAAATGCATTCAAAAAAATCACATCAGAAGACACAAATAACATAATAACTTTTGAACAAAACCTATGTGGCTGTTGTGAAAATTGGTCCGGAAAAAATATTTGAGTATGATTCACTTACCAGATGATATTTTTTCATAGTTTTCAGTCACTAATTGTTTACAAATAACAGATTCATAAGTGGCTATTGACTCAGTTTTATTTTCAACATAATGCTGAGGTGAGCATGTGCTCTGAAGTTTAACATTAAGGGGAGACATTTCATCAGCTGAATCTTCTGTATCGAGTTTCTGCATTAGCATGCTGTATTTTCTCTCCCATGCTGCATTAGAACATCTTAGAAGCTCATTCAGAATTAAAAGGGCACCATGAACATGGTCATCCCGGCTCAAGCCTCTTTCTCTTGAAGCATGGTCCACAAATGATGTCATAGCTTCTTCATAACATTGAATATACCAATGAGCTCTATTGCTTTGCTCAGGTACCTCTCTTTGTGCTGTAACAACAAAGGCCGCCCGCAAAGCTTTGGCAGCTGCTTCTCTTATCTGGTCCTTTGGATCTCGGAGTGCAATTGAGATATGATTAAAAAAACCATTAATATGCTGGTAAAAATATGATGGCAGTGCAATTGCCAACTCCTTTAATATAAGGACAGCGGATAATCTCTTCCCCTCATTCCTTTCCTCGACTAACCATTCAAAAGATCTTTTGACTTCAAACTCGACATACTCAGATCTCTTTATTCCAAGAGATATAGCTAGCCGGCCCATCGTTTTTGCAGCCAACTCTAAAATGCTAGTATCACTGCATGGAAAAATGTTACGCAAGTGATGTACATAAGAATTGACTCTAACTTTGCTGATATCCGAGTCTCCTGTTATTAAGCATACTGAAAAAACAAAATAATTATAACAGATGTGTGCTTAAGTGTATCATATTATAATTCAATAGGACTTTAGTATTATAAAAATCAGGACAAAGAAAACAAACAAAGCAGCTCCTGCCAGTATCCCTATAGTAATTAGATATGGTCAATTATAGTTGAGCTAGTATCCCGTGATCATGAGAATCATGATAAGCTTACACCACACAGCATTTTATAAACTAATCTGACCAAATTTTTGACCTGATTTTAAATAAAAGTGATTTTCAGTCATTAATGATTAATATGCAGGTTATTATTCATCAATCCTTTGTCTATCCACTAGTCAACATGGGTCTCATTTCAGAATGAGAATGGTTAAAGCTTTAGTTCGCCATACTGACCTAATAATGAGTTGCTAGACGTCACACACCTTAGAGAATATTATGATGAACTGAGAGGTGAGTGCCATCATTTGAACCTACGAGCTACCAGAGTGAAAGACTGGATTCTAAGCCACTTGGCTATGACTGTTACTATGAGTATGATACATGAAAAATCCTCAATTTTTTTTTTAATTCTTCAAAATAATAAAAGATATATGGCTAATAATAAAATACATTAACATCTACAATTGATGGGTATGGTCAAAGGTGGATAATTGTTACATGTGAATAAAATTAAAACCTGTTTATTATCCCTTTATTGTGAGGGTTGCAAAGAACTTAACATGATCTTTGACAACCTACCTATAGTTAATATACCCGCTTTCTTTTCATTATTATCGTAACTAGAGGTCAAAACATGTATTTGCTTATTGAAGTCATCCAGTACTTGATTATGAGCCTCCTGTGACATCTCCCTCAAGTCGGTTCTAACAAAATGCAGTAATTCTCGTATGGCTCTGTGCCTGGGATCCGACTGACGAGACTTCAGCCCGGAAACCAGATCACACACTTGATAGCTTGTCATCTTGATGATTTTTATCACAAATCCGAAAATTACTACTTATCAAATAATTTCATATTTTATATAAAACTGCACCGAGTTCAGATAACTAAATAGTCACAAAATTTTCTAAGCTAATGATTACTTAATCGATATAATATAATGTATATCTTCCATTACATCTTTTAATTGGTACAAGCTATTTTGGATACTTGTCTATCGAATAAAAATGTTATGATTAAAATCAAAATTAAAACATGCGGCCATTAGTTAATGACCATCTGTGTTTGATTTGTTTGATTACAAACATTCGTTTAAAAATCAATGTGCTTGAAAATTCCTTTCACGGCTACTGTATATTTAAAAAAAAATTTAAAATTGTAGTAATTAAATTCAGGTTATCATCAATAGACATTACACTTAATTTTAACAAACTGCTATTATAAAAGTATTTAAGTTTATTTGGTAAGGAAAACACAGAAAACATTAATTTTATAAATTTTTTGCAAGTTATGTTACTGATTATATTTTTAATATGTATTCAGTTTGCTCTAATTAAAATGGTACGTTAGGCAAGTTATTCTCATAGATAGTAATATTATTAAAAATCATATCACTCGCCAGTTTCTATACTTCATACCACAGATAAAACAGTAATGTTTAGGGTTGAGACGAGGATGACGCGTTGTATTTTCAATACTTTCTCGTCATCTATTCTGCAACCACAAACGTCAAATAACCAATCGTCTCAGCTGAGCCACAGAGGTGACTGACTGCTTGACGTTGTGTGGCTTGCTCCGTTGTTCTTCATAGTTATCATATTTTGTAAGAAAATTTTGTGGTATTGTGCTAACAATAGTTATAACGATAAAAAAGAAGAATCATCCGCTATGAGTGAACTAAGCCAAGAGGAGGTAAGTAGCATATTTTGTAAACGGACCTTGACGTAGTGCGTATGGCCAATCTAATTTTGTAACAAAACAAAGCGTTTGTGTGGCGATGTGCAATTTGGAGGTGCGTGTATTATGGACACGTGCTTCAAGAATTTGTTATTCTTTGCAGATAAGGCGCCGTCGCTTAGCGCGACTCGCTGCTCTCAGTAGCCCAGCGCCAGTGTCTGCTAGCCCTCCCGTCACTCCGGGAGGGTCCATGCCCTCCGAAGCCACTATCGTACAACCCTCGACTGTCACCCCGCCATCGGCGCGCGGGTCCACAGAATCGGAAACAAAGACCGACACTACAAAAGAATCAAATTATTCAGATGGAGTTAACAAAAGTGATGTAACAGATGAAACAAAAATACCACCAGATGGTTTAATTGTTACCGAAAAGGCTGAAAATAATTTACTAGATGAAATCCCAGATACAAAAATGACAGATCTGTCCCAAACGAGACAGTACAATAGTTTTGACTCAATAGGTGATGATGCATTGTTAAGCTGTGGTTCGGTCCGAGTAGGCAGCTTGCCACAGTCAACCATTGGTGGATCAGAAGGTGCATCAACAAGGGAAGACAGCACCTCAAGATCAATATCACCCCCACAATTTGTTGAGCCGTCTCCAGTCAGGCCCAGGATCAACAATACCTCACCTAGTTGCTCACGAAGGTCACTTTCAATGGAAGTTGATGAAGTCTCAGAAAGAAATTCACAATCAGACAATCGGCAGGAACCTATGGAGGTACTTAACATATATACATCATTTATTTAACTTTTCACCAATTGGGAATCAAACCCCAGTCAAGTACTATTAGACTTTTCTAATTTAAAATGTCTATTAGTGATTCGGAGTCTAGATCTGTGTCCTGTGTGGCAAAAGGCTCACCACCAATTCAATGTTACATTTTATTTGTCTTGTAGTACTTAAATTAGGGTTAGACAATATTTACAGCATTTTCTTAATGTTGATCTCACTGCTGTCTACTTTGATGTGTTGCGTTAAGAATCTCTATTTTTATTAAAGATTTTCACAATATAACTTGATATTACAATTAAGAATTCAGATTCACTTATAATTTCCAACAAGCTTGCATTACCAAATTTGTGTTTTGTGTGCAAGAAACTCATACTCATTAAGAATTTCAGCAATATAACTGTCATTATAATTAAGAATTAAGATTGAATTATTCTTTTCAACTAGTTCGGATACACAAATTTGTGTGCATCCACATCAACAAAATAATATAACAAATAGAGTAATATCAATCTGTAGCACATATATGTTGTATGGCAACTCAATATAATATATTAAATTATAATAGGAGAGACAATATTAGATATACAATCTGAAATAATAACATTGGCATAGGAGAGCAATTGCAGTGATAATAATAATACTGCAGCTTCAAAGTTAGGGCTATATTGTCTATCAATAGTTTACATCTTACATAGAATTGATACTTGCAAGATGTAGGTTTTCCATATTACCATCTATTGTGAATCAGTTTTATTGTTCTCTCCCATTCTGGTACCCAGTATTCATGAAACTGAATACATTTGTGATGAACTGAATATAAAATTCAATCGCTGAAATTTAAAAGAGGCATTAACGTTTTATTCTGTGTTTTCTTTTGTGCTTCTTAAGATCTACAGATCCAACTGGACCAGTTACATATTTATCATACTTTGTCGCTTTAATTCAGTTACTATTTTGTTAGCAGTTTTTTTCCGTGATGACTGGTTAACATGACTTATTTTGGTGACATGACTTAATATTGCCTGAATTATCCAACTGTTATCCACTTCATCAGAACCACTGAAATTATCCTAGTGTCAGCTGCAGCAAGTAGCAGATAGTCTGGTTTTGATGTTGAGGTCCTTTAAGATCACCACCTAGACAGGCTGATAATGTTGATGATGCAGATTAAAAATTTATAAAATGGATATATCACACACTCCTTCCAAGATGAACACTGATGAAATGTAAACTTGAGTTTTTGGGAAGGGGAAAATAATTTTCAATAGCTTCAATAAATATAAGAACAATGTTTTTGTTTGTCATGCAACATTAGCTTTGCAATGCCAATGATTTCAACTGCTACTTAATATGTACTTGTGTGCCTATATGTATCTATCTTTTATTTCTGTTCCACTGAGAAATTTAAGCTTCGTCCAACCTTGATTCAAAATTGGTACTTGAGGTTTCCAAAGACCTGTGCCATGTGGCCTTTGGTTGTCTTCTTTTTTGTTGAAACGAAAAGAAAACCACAATCTGAGCTTTCATTGACTATCTAAATAACTTTAAGCTTATTTATGAGCTAATAAATTCTGCATTTGCAACACAAATCACTATGCTTCCAACTTTAGGCATACAGAATGGTATGGCAATGTTTCTTGAACAATGTACCCAATAGATATCTTGCTTTGTCTTTCCATTGGTTGAAAATATTAGGTTCAGATTTATGAAATTCAAAAGAATTCTTGATTGATTTGGGTAGCCACAGAAATTATGCAGCCACTCAAATGTTGTCGCGACTGTCATCACTCACTGTCCAAACCACGGATATATCAACCGAGTCCATGTTTTTTGGTATAATGTTAAAAACCATGAATAATGTAGATCCATAGATCTACCGTGTTTTTTGTGTTGCTTCCTATCAGATGATAATGATGATAATAATTATAGTTATTATAAATGTCTTGTTTCTATGCTTTACAATAATATTTATTTGATTATACATATTATGTTTATTTATCTTTCGATTGATAAGCATTGATATTAATCAAAAGTTTTCAAGGATTACAGACAATGGATTGTACCATTTTCCTACTACAAATATTTTTAAATCATCACACTAAAATTGCTGGAATTTAGCAATCAGGTGTTATAATGCAAAAATTTAATGTATTTCTGCCTTTACAAGGAGATTACACTGACATTAATAATAATAATAAGAAATCACCCTATGTTATAAAAGGATTCTTGCCAAATGTACAAACTAAAAGTTACATGTTACAAACTAAAAGTAATAACTTGTAAAAGAAAACCTTTTTTTACACCAGGTAGAAGATAGTGATCCTATACAATCACCTGTTCGCAAAGTATACCGCTCACGAACCGTCAGCTGCACAGAGTTAACTGAGGATCAACTTCGACATATTGTCGCCAAGATCCTGCAGGTCTCTTGGTCAGAAGACAGTGCAGGTAACTTGTCTGATTTTACAAAGTCCAGTGTCAGCAACCAAATGTGGAATAATATTTATAATGTCTATGTCTTTCTAGGTGGTATTTTCGTACCTTCAGTTGCAGAATCTCTTCTCGATAATCCTAAGCTTAGTTTAGAAGACATTGTATCGGGTGCCCTCATGGATGTAATAACTCAGATCGCGGATGGTTCAGATCCATTGAATCAGAAACTCATTGCAATATCTGAAACGTCAAAAAGACTGAGCGAGGACTGTGTGGACGACTCGCAGACCAGTGGGCCGCTCGGCTCCGAATCCGACCCAGACAAGTCAGAATGTCCAGCGCCGTCGTTGCCTATACCAAAAACTATCCCCACCCAAGGCCTTGCAGTCAGCTATATACTGAAATTTTACAACAACATGAATATTTACGAAAGAGAGCACCCAAAGAAAAGTTCTGAACCGCCATTGTACGATCTGTTACAAATACTGCGCTCCACGCTCGTCAATTACCTCGTGCTCATTCTGCGAGGTAGGTTCGAATTGGAGCAGTGTCGGAAATCGCCATTACTACAGTACATACTGATCGGGAGCACGCCGATCGGTCTCATGCCGGAAGTCCTACTAGCGAGCTACGGCGATCAAGAAGCGTTCGAGGAGGTAATGTTATGTAATATTCGTTTACGAATAAACAACATTTTTATCTTATGCACATTAATATCTTGCAAGATAATGAAGTTATTAATTATGCATATAGGATTGCGACGTAGCATTCTTCATAAAATTAGTATGTCTAATGCGTCGTATATGAGAATAATGTTGCGTTCAGGTGTTCGTGCCGCTGCTGATGGGTATCCGCGAGGACATGCGACGGTGTGTGTCGCCGCTGTTGGGACGCGGGCACGGGGCGGCCCTCCGCGCGCTGCGGTCGCTGTGCGAGCTGCGCGCCGGCCCGCGTCACGCGGAGCGCCCCGTATGCTCCCTTCTCGCAAGTCTGCCAAGTCTCTGCCCGCCATCTATTACAACTGCTCCGGGACGAGAGATAGCTCGCACTAGCTTCCTGGGACCTTTTTTCGCCGTGAGTGTCTATGGAAATTTCAAACTGGACGGTTAAAATGTAATTAGGTGTAAAAGGGTTTGGATTGATTGATTGGAACATTCTCATTATTTTCAATAATCAATTGAATATTACTACATCAAATGTCACAAATTATTTCCGGCCATAAACTACCATTATGGCTGTGAATAGAACTTAAACAGGTTTTTAATAAGATCTTGTACTATTAAGAGATATCGGTAAGAAACATAAGGCTAGAAAATAAATGGAGTCAGTGGAATTAAAATTACTTTCTTCGGCAGATATCGCTGTTCGCGGAGGAGAATCCTCGGCTGGCGGAACGGATGTTCGCGTCAGGTAACGGCGACCGCAGCCTCGCGTTCGCTTTGCAGCGCGAAGTGGAGGCCAGCCGCAGTTCACTGCACAGCATCTGCCATAACATCCTGCTGTGTCCCGACGCAAGGGAGAAGCTGCTGAACTACTTCGCCGCCATACTGTTGAGGAACGAACGCCGGGCACAGTTGCAGACAGATGAAAGATCGCTTGCGGGTAAGTTTTTTTTCAACTACCCTTATATACACTACTAGCGGACCCGCCCCGGCTTCGCACGGATGCAATGCTGATACTAAATACACTACAGGAAAACTGTGAATGTGGGCACGCTGCCGCCGCCCGGCCGGCCAGCACCGCCGCAAGCACTACGTCCCGCAATTTTAAATCTATAATATCT
>DWDT01004798.1:0-10917 GCA_018245595.1 Microceris scylla
TGTAGTTGCCTAAAACAGTGGAGTATAGACCAACCACAAGCTCTCTCCACCAGTCAGAAGTGACTGAGTGAGAATGTTATTATAAGGATTACGTTTAGTTTAAACGGTAACAAATAAGCTCCATGTTCCATGTATAAATTCATGAAATTTAATCAAATTATTAAGAGCCAGTATTTAACTGTGGGAGTACTTTAGATGTGTAATTAAATGTTTCTGTTCGGCCAGTAATCACCCACGGGCTTCTGTGGGCGTGAACAAATAAATTAAAATAATTTCAATACCATGGTTCTCAAAAAATCTTTTACGAAAAAATTATATGTACGCAAGCGACCTTCGTGCCAACCTTGAGAAATTGGTTTGCTAGAAAATATTATGATTGTTACGAAAAATAAGGCAGGAAAAATTATAATTGAAGATTGGGTTTTTCATCAAAATTCAACCTATCTACATGTTAAGTTTCATCAAAACGTATTCAACTATTTTTATGGTGATAACGCATTAGAGAAAGATTGTAACATGAGTACGTAGAATTGGACTATGGGTTGAAAAGAAAGAATACATTCGCCTAATATATTGTTGGTGATGACACAGAAATTAGTGACGTCATCAACAACCCATCCATCCATGTCTTTACAAGACCAGTGTTGGACATAGACCTCGTCTAACCGATGCCACTACACTCAATTCTGGGTCTCTTGAATCTGCCTCGTTGGTCTTGTTGGTTGTAAGTGCGACTGCCGATCGAGAGTTGCCAAAATTATCTAATTCAGATTTTCTAGTAGTGGTTCAGAGTCTGGATATGTGCCCGATGCGTGACAATAGGCTCACCACCTATTCCATAGTGGGACGTAAACGTAACCGGTGAAAAGCGGGAGTGTTCTGCATTCCTCTGCCTACCTCTTCGGAGATTAGAGGCGTAAAGTTACGTTTAAATCTATCTGTATCTTCTGCAATATTCTGGTGTTTTCTCAAGGTCGCAGAAAAACTATTAAGAAGTCAACCCATGCTCCTTGTATCGAAACGTGGTCGTCGGGCTTTCCAACAATGTGGTCTAGCCCTTGTCACTTCGTTTTGATTATCACCAGCAATATCTTCGAATAGGTGTCAAGTATGCAAATTATATAATGTCTGCAATGTGCAACTTAGCATACAACCTTCAAGGTGAGTACACCCGTCTAAAATGACGTAGATATGAAAGCATGACTTTATCAATAAAATGTTTTATCCTACAGATTACTTCTTTGCACGCACGTACAGGTCGTTTGAGGTCAAGTGGAAAGCTCAATCTATGAACATGTATGTATTTTACAAAAACGGACTCAAAGTATTATCACCACCTATTCCATAGTGGGACGTAAACGTAACCGATGAAACGTGGGAGTGTTATGCACTCCTCTGCCTACCTCTTAAGGGATTACAGGCGTGAAGTTACGTTAACAAATAGAATCAATATCCAATGTAAGATGATCCCGCGAATAATGGACAGTCGAACTGAATCGGATTTGAAGCAAAAGCAATTGAAACGGCTCGCTTCTTGCAGTATCAAAGTCATTAATGAAGCATACCTAGTCTACCTGTACGGTGATTAGTAACTACTGAGCCGAAACCTGTCAGGTTGTTTCCCATTCAGAACATATAATTGCGATTGTATATATTTGGCATTATATATTTTTGTCTACTGTCTAGTTACCATCGTAGAAAACTCAGTGTAGTTTGGATATACGTGTTTTTACAAAGACAGGGACAAAAACAGAAGAAGCACATTAGATCGACATTCGATATACCTTGCAACGGACATGGCGTGACGTTATAAAAATAATAACTCTGAATATATCAGGCTCAGAGGGCCGTTTATGTTGTTACAAGGTGTCCTTATCAATGTAACTTTCCTTGAGAATTAAAATTCAGCATATTCCTAAGGAATTCCAAGAATTCCCGGCTAGAAGTCTAGTCAGTGGCTAGCGGTAACACCTTACTTGCAACTACTTGGGTAACCAGAGCGCCATTATGCAACCACCAACTGCAGTACGTGGCCGACTTTATTTATCAGCTGTACAGTATTAACTGTTAAAGTGAAAGTCAATTATTCCCAAAAGTTCAAAAAAGAAGTTATTACTTCTTCTTTAGCTAAAGTTGTTTTTTTTTCTCCAAAAGATTACCGATGATCACCTCTTTTTTTCTTCCATTTCTAATTTGTTTTTTTTATGTATTTTATTTTATTTCTATTTAAAAATTTATTGTCTTAAGATTAATGTAGATACAATTAATGCACCGGTGTCGTAAACGAATCGTTTTTTCTTCTTTCAATTCTTAAATTCTTAAACAATTCATTGTTTTACTAGTTTCGATAACACTTTATGGCCATTTTACTTCTTCTGCAAATATCTTCTAAGATTTATTTTGTTGCGTTAGTAATAAAACTTCACGATGAAAGCCGTGTTGTCCAAACATATTTTTTTCTTTTCCATAGACTTCCGCAATTATTAGCCGTTATAAACGAAATAATTTTCATAATGCATATGTATGGATATGGTTTATTAATATTTACGTATGTAATTTCATAATAAAACTCAATTAAAATAACAAAAAAAAATTAAACTATTATTACTATCATTATTACAAGGAGATCTTAGTATTGCATATGTCATACTCATTTCAGAAAATTACACTGTAATTCTGAAAAAAAAAATTACTTTTCATATCCAAAAATAGAACATTAACGATTTCACTGCTAAGTGGTACTTCCGAGACTGATTTGTTAAGACTAGATATCGTTTATATTACATAACTCATATTTAAAAACAAACTTAAAAAACTGTTACGCTAACACACAAAAATCTCGACTTTTCGAAGGACAACTCCTCCGTTTACGCGTCACAGTTACATTGCTTATATAAACGTCACAATTTGTACGTCACAGAAAACTCGTTCGCTTCTTTCTCGAACAACATTACACGTACTCAAACGGCCGATCTACCGAAAAACGATCGGAACTAAATAACAAAATAACAGACATTTCACCGTTAAATGATTGGGTTGAACACAATCGATAGAACAAACTTACATATCACATGGGACGCAGTTCCTGTTGTGCGGCTCACAGGGGACATCCATCCGCGGTAGTGTTGGGGGTCATGACATCACGAGCACTTAACACGGTAACACGGCTGGCTCCGTACGGCTATCGGTAACTTGGATGTGGCTGCGGCGGCGGCGGGCGGCGGGTCACGTGTTGGCTGGCGGCGCTCGGGGGGCGAACTGCGGCGGGCGGCGCGCCACCGGCCCGCGCATGCGTGCCCCTGCGTAGGGGATGGGGATGGATTCGCATAATACTCGTGTCAAACCTTTTTCGGTTTCCGAATTCCGACGGCGCGCGGATGAAGCGCCAATTGCCGTGACACGATACCAATTACAGCCCAATCGCATACAAATCTTTGACTGTTTCATTAAAGACCACGTAAGATTTACTGCTAATTATTACTGTAGTGTACTGTGGTTGAGTCGCTACCAGCCCGTCCCATAGTCTCTCAGTCTAGGAAATTTTACTTTACGTAACCTTTACAAGCGATTCAAGTCTTTAGCAGACGGGTTGACCAAAGAACCATATCTCCAAACCATAATAAAACCACGAGGCCGAATCATAGTCCGAATCTCCCAAAATATCTGGTCAGTATTGTCCACATATTAACTAATTAATAACGTAAGCAAACTACTTAAAGGGACACTGAACAAATAGAGCCCTTACGCAGACCTTTGTTTAGGAGCGCGCGCTACAACATTAGTCAGTAGCGGAGAAGAAAATTTCTCGGATCTCCGTCAAACAGAGGCCGACATGGATAAAAACAGCTTATTGACGGGGCAAATATTGTAATATCGCTTACAACGTCTTTATTTTTTCCTTATGTATCTTCCTAGAATGTATACATACGTATGTATACCTACCTACACATAAAGAACATAATGTGACGCCTATTATTTCATGCACGGTGTAAGCAGAGCAACATATGTAGTTCCACAGTTCAGCAGTTATGTTTTAGGTCCCACAATGGAATAATACTGTCATATAAAAATAAACAATAATAATCGACCGAATTATCATTCCACTGTTGGAATATAGATCTCCTTTCATAATGGGCGGGTTAAGGCCGTAGTCTACCATGTTGGCCAAGTGGGGGTTGGCAATTTTTACACACCTTAGAAAATATATTCTTTTTTATAAATTCTAAGGTGTGCAGGTTTCCTCACGATGTTTTCCTTCACCATTAGCTGTTGATATTTAAAGTTAAAGCGCACTTTTGTAAAGAGATGGTTGTCATGGATTTGAACCCAGCATCCCTGGAATGACTATTATTAGGCTATCACTGCTTACTGTCATATAACGGGCATAAATCCAGACTTGGAGCTATTGCTACATATACATATCTTTTTACGTTATAAATATAATATGTAGTTAAATTGTATATATGTTAGTAACGTCAAAATTTACTCACGTGTTCATTTTAATTGTAAGAATTTTCCTAGATATTTTTTTTTCAATAAAATCGATTTACAAAATTAAGATTTTTTTTGACATTTAAAAAGTTTTATTTATCTTTGAAGTAGGTATATGTTTGTATCTGTGCACGATATGCAAATGTATGCTAATACGTAAAACAAAGGCACAGTTAAAATATATGCGAAGTGTTCAGATACTGCAGTTCCAGGAAACAACTTACACACAAACTGTACTAAAACAGATTACTTTTAAAGGAAAACATTGTTTCTGTACAAGTTTAAAATAAAGAAATCTTTCGCTCGGAGCTTTTACAGTACACAGCTTATGGAGAACATGAACACACGGACGTGGGTCTCGCAAATGAAATGACTGTAACAAAAATATAAATTTTTTTACGAATTTCCTAAATGTGTTTTAAAACTATAAATACATCTTATATGTTGGTGCTCTCTGCCTGTTCCATGAGGGACCTGGCGTGATGATATAATAATAATGACGTTACGTTTGCAATGCGTACTTTTTTCGAAAAAACTGCCAATATCTCGTAAGCGCAGGTTTCTTTGTGACGTAATTGTCACATTAACTAAGAGAGGAATGAAAAAACCGGTAGAGAGCTTTTCATAATATTCCATTTCCAAAGGCCCCCGACCTACTCTTCCAGTTCATTATTATAGCGTAATAGTAACTCGGAAAACGCTTCAGACAAAGGACATTTCGAAAATTAAACGCCGTGCGATGAGACCCGACTGACGTGCCACAGTGTAGCAAAATGGAGTAGGGGCAACCCTCTACGTTAACTCATACACCTTTACCTTACACGCCGTCACATAATTAACATATTATGGACCTTAGTTTTCATTGTTTTATTACAACCGTAAAAAGTATTTTATGGTCATGGGGTGAACTACGCGTAATTTCAAAAAAGTTTTTCAATTAAAGTTCCTTACCTATGTACTGTAAGTCATAAAAAAAGAATACGTTTTTAGTAATAGTCCTCCACAGAATTTTTCTAATAAGTTGTAATTTAAACATACATGCATACCAACTTGTAATATTATTTTGTGTGAGCAGTTTTAGCTGTTTCTAAGAAGTATATTTAAAGTTCACTAAGTTCAGTCTCAGCGACATTTTCTAGACTAATATCTGTATCTCAATTAAATATGTCAAGCATTTCACACTATAACAATAAGTCACAAAATAAAATATGGTCTGAATAACAAACTATAACTTTAATCTTACTGATTGCAGTTAGTCTGTGTTACCAGTTGTCGACCTGAATGTCTGGACATTAAAATATAAATTTTCATACTCGTAGTAAAACTGTATGTGTACCGTTTTGTGACGTCATAATACATTTAACTATATCTCCGATCTTGTGTGGTGTAAGTATTAACGTATTTATAACATAATATTAATTTTTTTCCGATGACAAATATTATCCAGAAACAGAAAAAAAAATGTGATCATTAATTATCATCATGATCATTATCAGCCCGTCATGGTCCACTGCTGAACATGGGCCCTCTCCTAAACGTGTTAGCCCATACTCCCCACGCTGGGCATGTCGGGGTTGGAGATATCAGATATTTTAATACACTCCACATAAATTAACAGTGTTTACTAACAACGTATGTATAATGTATTATTATTCCGCTGAGACTCTTGAAAATGTATTGTGTAACATTACGTACGCTTAGCAGAAGATAAAAAGGAAAATATATATTAAATGCAGATATTTGCTGCATGTCTGGGCGTTCTTTGTATTGTCTTAGTGCGTTCATTGCACCCACAACAATAGGAAATCTATTGCTGCGCGACTACGGTAAAGTTCTGTTAAACTGATAAATAAATTAAACAAATAATTTACATTTATATGTATGTACAAAATGTATTAAAGAAGTTGGGATTTTGATTATCTTTCATTACCAGTATTATACTCATTTATGTTCTATTTATATCTCATAAATAAATATGTAAATAAAATGTTTAGCCTTCGTATAGTTTTTTAAACATAAGTTGCATTTGATTTGAAAATGTGCGCGCACGCGCACCCACGCACGCACCCAGCATGCTCACACACACATACATTTACATATATGTACACATTGTTATAAAAAAATGTCGGAAATACACTCTGGAGCAGCACGGTGGAGCATGGTCCAGTCCTCTTACAGCAAAGAGAGATAGCAATAGGTAGTAAGGTAACGTAGAAAAGGACAGATCCAAGTCTCATTGAATGAATAGAAACACTAATACAAACAGTACGAGGAGAAACTTTAATTCGTACTTAAGCCAGCTCGTACTTAAGCAAAGCTCTCGGCTCCTTACAAGCTCGGATAACATAAGCCGCTAAAAACCTCTTTCACAATCTCACCAACGGAACTGTGTAACTTGAAATTTATTTGAAATATTTTATTTCAGTACACATTTTCATTATATTAATATATACTATCAAGTTTCAAAGAGAAAAACGACGGCCTAACTCTTCTCTTTCTGAGGTACTTCAGTAGAAGAGCAGAATGATAAAAGGATTTTTATGATGAATTGTTAAAATGTCACACGTATCTGTCAGTGTCACTTGATTTTTATTTCTTGGGTGGTGACTATTAAAAACTGCATATCTATTGCAAAAAACAACCCTTAGTAAACGCCAGCCCCGTCATTCCGTTAAGCAATATCGCATCTAGTGAAACGAATTTCCAATTTTTTCTCTCTCTCTCAAACAATGCGGGTAGACAACAAAAGAATGAGGTCGCCACTGTGCCAGACAAAAACCAAACCTCGTCAAGCAAAGTTTTTTTTCAGTGGGCTCGTGCTTTGTACTAAGTATAAGGCGACAAATGCACAAGGCGTTTAATTTGATGCAGTGTATAATGAGAATGTCCAGTGTGTAATTGTGCCTAAGATAATTTTTTAGTTACAGCCCGTAAGACTATAATTTGAGACTTGTATGGCTGAGACGATATGTATAAGACGTCACACTGGCGTTATCGTACATAGGAACAAAACGTATTATCTGAGTATAGCAGAATCTAAGATATTATTAGTGACAGCATAAGTTTATTTAAATTTAAAAAGAGACGATATTTATCCATCGGAAAGACCACATGTGTAGAACGAAATGCGCCTGGCTTACTAAGCCGAGGACAGAACGTGATGGCGCCCATCCACGAACCTACGTCTAGCAGTGGACTGGCATAGGCTTATGATGATAAAAGCAAGTTATTTGCTCCTGAATTGTTTTGTTGTTATTGATTGATCATGGTGGTAAGTAACAACAACCAGAGACATATTGTACCCTCGAAAATAGAAAAAAAGGCCTTAAAATTTACCTAATATGGTGGATAGCAAGTAAGGTTTGATTTTCACAGCTGCTGGCCAACTGGACATCTTGTTAATGCTGGTTGCTAGTTCTGATATCTCACAGCACAGAAAAATGTTGTTTTGAAATAGGCTGAAAGACTAGTGTACCGCAGTTAATGTTGATGCAGAATTGTAAATTTGAAATATTCAGAAACAGTATTTTCGTTTTTCGTCGCCAAATGTGCTGCCGCATACGCTAGAAGGAATAGATTATCTTTGTCTACTTAGGTAGGTATATGGCAAAGGTTTCATTTAAATTCGAAAACCACAATACTTTTATAGTACACCAGAAGCCCGCACGACGCGAAGCATGAACTAAAAAACGGTAATCGCGCCGATGAAACATTATTCCTTTATAGGGTTGTCACAAAAAATATATATACTCCTACATATCTGTCTTATGAAATTTTGGGTCTTCATAAAATGAAATAAATTTGGTTTCAAATTGTACCATTTTAAGTTCGTTTCATCATCATCATCATCATCAGCCTACTCCCGTCCACTGCTGGACTTAGGCCTCTCCAATAGCACGCCACTAAGCTCGGTCTTCAGCTCTTCGCATCCAAGCACTGCCAGCCACTTTGCGTATATCGTCACTCCGTCTAGCTGTAGGGCGTTCTGCGCCCTAGTTCGTTTAGCTTAGGGTCAATTAACAATACAGAAGTTCATTTTGAGCCTCCAATTCGTAATGTTATAAAAAATATTATACCACTTACAACAACATACAATTCTCAAGAGGTTGTTGCGTAATACAAATTTTCGGTGCAAATAAGCCCTATTTGCCTCTAAAACTCTTCAATACCTCGAAGTGTAACGGATAAGTCCCATGAGATTACTTAAAAGCAATACCTTTTCATTAAGCTTTAATTCCTATTAATATTTTGTGAATATTCAAATGTTATAATTTATACAACTATATTTCCTCAAATGGTCTTGGTAAACGTAGCGTAGGACGCCCTCCAGCTAGGTGGAATGACGATATACGCAAAGTGGCTGGCAGCAGTTAGAAGTGACGAGCTGAAAATCGAGCTCACTGATGTGCTGTTGGAGAGGCCTATGTTCAGCAGAGGGCGGGAGTAGACCGATAATAATATTAAATTATATATTTAACCGGTGAAACGTGGGAGTGTTCTCCATTCCTCTACCTACCTCTTCGGGGATTACAGACGTGAACTTACGTTTCATATTATATATTTCCTAAGCATTTGGCATAAAGTTAAATGACCTGTTTAAAAACTATACAATAACATAAGTATTTTTAATCATAGAAGAATCCATCTTACATTTATTTATTTCATAATATTTTATAATATTTAGAAACCAGATTTAGTTACAAAAAATAAACTCAAACTGAAATATTATACACCTTATTCACTTAATATTAATCTAAAATTAATATTCTAAGTAACTTAAATTTTGCAAAAATTATTCTTGTTATCAATATTATATTACACATTAAGTCCATTACTTTTCGTGAAAATAAACAAAATAAATCGGTCTTAATTTCTTCTTTAGGCATTTTTATCTGAACATTAGAAATTATGAAAGCTAATTTCAAACGAGAACTATTTCTTTCGTTCACTTAACGTTCAATTTCGTATTATAAACGAAACAATTTTTAAAACTCTTCAATTTACCTTCTAAAAAAACAAATTAATGTGGCATAAGTGAGGAAGAACCTAAACTAACCTACATACTCGTATACTTGGCCAACGTGGTACACACTGGTCTCAATCTTTCTCATTCTGAGAGGAGAAGTACATATTATGTCCTACAGTGTAACAATAAAAGGTTAAATTATGAAGGGAAACATTCTTAATTAATTTACACATCACATACACGAAATAACCGGCTCACCTACTCAATGATGGTACATATGTATAAGACATGGGAGTGTACTACGCTACTCTGCTTATACCCTCGGGAAAATACAGGCGGGATGTTATGTTACACACGAAATTAAAAACCAATTAGTGTCAACCCTAAACGCGGAGGGCTGGCGGTCGTCGGCCGAGCGGCGCCGGCCCGCCATCGATTCAGCACGCGAACTGATACTAGCTACGTGGCACTCGATGTAGGCCGCCTCGTGTGAGTGCTGCGATTGAATAACAATGTTGGATAAAACATTGTTAAATACATCATTACAACATGTGTAACACATTACAATACATGTAACACATTACAATACGTGTAATAAACAATCATCATCATATCAGCAGCTTGTCACATTGCACTGCTCGATATAGATCTTCCAATAGATATGTATAATAAAGAATCATTATTATCATCACAACAGCAACATCCTGGACCCTGGACGTCCTCACCTAATAAAGGCGTTTGCCCGTAATTCCCACGCTGGGCGTGCGGATTACAGACCGAAGCGCACAGCTCCTACCGCCTACTCTGCTATCCGACAACGTCCAGGGCACTTAGCCGTGCTGGAAATGCTTCGCTACACCACGATCTGTGATTGTACACATTGTACACGAAGGTGCACCGCGGGCAAGTGAGGTTCGAACAATTTACCCCTCACAGTTTCCATGTAATGCAGTGGCTCATTCCTAAAATGTAACATGCATTAGGAACTTGTCTACATGACTATATAAATTTATAAAGTAACGTAGAAAGACTGCCAGCTCGACGGAATAGGTAGGTCAACAAATACATAAATATAAAATATTGGGCTAATATAATGTATTGTGCAGTGATACAATAACAGTCGTATGAATCAATCTAAAAGTTGTCATCACGACAAAAATAAGGGGTATTTTCTTTAGCGAATTATAATATACTAGTTGTGCCCGCGACTTCGTCCGCCTGGAATTTTTAATTTAGAAATCAATTAAGAAAACATAAAAGTGTTCTTTGGGTTTGGTAAAAGTGGTTGGGTAAAAGTGTTCTAAAAGGGTTCTTTGTATTAAAAAATACAAAGAACCTTTTTATAAAGTACCTACTTCTGTGTATACGATATTTTTAGTTCTTAATTTTGCCGTTGTCGCAATGTTTTTTATTGCTGCTTCTCTCCTATTCATCTTAGCGTGATGTTATATAGCCTATAG
>DWDT01004799.1:0-10914 GCA_018245595.1 Microceris scylla
CTACTCTGCAGCACCACCAGGTGGCGAGTGGCATCAATGAGCATATTACACAAACTTTCTCCGTGGAAAAATACATACTTATATATACCAATTTTCATGATAATCGGTATAGTAGTTTTTGAGATAATCGAAAACATACATACAAACATTCATTTTTATATATAAGATTATTCATTTATACACCTGTACAACATTATTTAGTACTAAACAATCACAAGTCATTTTAAACTTCTAATTAAATATTGACAATATACAATAATTAACCCAATAAATATTTTATATCTACATAATCGGCATAACAATTCTATCCAGAAAAAAACATACTATAATTCAATAATATAAATTAACAAAATATCATCTGTATTATTTGTTTATATTGTTGTGACGCAAACACGTTACATTACGATGCCATTACTAGGGCTGTGACTACTTAAATTTTAGTGTTCAGTATAAAAATTTATGTTTCAGAAAGAGTTGTGAAGAAAACAACTACTTCACCTTTTAAAATAACAAAGTTATGATCTGTAACATTTGTTTCAAATTGTTGTAGCGGAAACGTATTTAACATGACGATGCTATTACTAGGGCTGTGGCTACCTAATTTTTAGTGTTTGTGTACTGTTCAAACAACATGTATACTTTGTGTTCGGAAACCCTTTCGTGTCCAAAGTTCTTAAAGACCTACCGTGCGGGCACTCGGTTGGGTGACTAGGCCCGAGTAAACACGCCTATCATACTCCCGTTAACGTCATTCTATTCAACCTTCAGTGATAGTTATATTATCTTAAATAAAGCCTCAGATATTCAGATGAAGGCAACACAGCATGCTATTTATATTAAATTTGCTTAGGACATTCAGTATAAATTGCTTAATGACAAATCGTATCTTTGTTTCAGTATTAGGTATTATGAAACGCATTCATCGTTACCATTTGTAGTATTGAAAAGCTGCATGTAGATGTACTCTATGTAGAAATGAACTCTACGTAGAGATGTTCTCTTTGTAGAGATGAGGTCTATATAGAGATGAACTCTATGTAGAGATGAACTCTATGTAGAGAACAAATCCGTAGTCGTCACAGCGAGTAACAGACGAACTTCACAGCCGCCTATCAACGCTGTTTCTGTTGGAATTTGTGCCTTCACTAAATGATTATTCTCTTTGTTTTCTTTTCGTCTGGACTTCCAATCGAAACGTTGAAGCGTTATTACGACTTTTGTACCTCGGATGGCTCTAACCGCGGCCGGCTTATGGTCGTTTTGTGTAAGTGATTATTCGTTTACCCATACGCTGCTCTATAGTTTTAGTAGGCTTATGTATGACTTATACGCTTATATGGCATATTGTTTTATGATTTATGCATTTATAGTGTATATTGTTTTGTGATTCATATATTTATGGTGTGTATTGTTGTTTTACAATGTATATCTATTGTTTAGTACATCTATAGTCTATATTGTGTTAAAATGTATTTATTTAAAATTTATATTACTTAATAATAGAGAATAACATAAAATCATATCATATTATAAACATATAATTTACTTATTTAAATTGAAACTGGTTACATAAATCTAATTAATTGATGATAATGGTAGTTTTTTAGTATGAACGTAGTTAATGAATTGCAGTTAACTTTCCATTAGATACCCAGTCCAGCTAATATTACTGCACAAATATTTAATCTCGAATAAAAATATTCTACATGAAGGTTAAAAATACAATGATAATTTTCTAATGAGAAGGACGCGAAACTAGTAAACAACCATTCCAGACTGACCAATCAATAAAAATAATTTCTTGATTGGATGTTTTACAAATGAGTAATACTCTGATACTGGTGATCGAGACTTTCTGGCTTTGATTCTCGGGTCGAATAATAATACAGTTATTAACTTAGGTTTTAATACAAATGTCTAATAATGCCTCGAAGTCCAGATCTGTGGCCAGTGCGTGGTAATAGGCTCACCACTTATTTTTCACCACATTTTGACAAATCAATTTATAATTAATTTTCCTCATAATTAGTTTTTAGAATGTACAAAGATAAATAGACTTTAATACTTCCCGGAAATAGTGTTATTTGAACATAAACAATGCACATCCCAAAAAGAAATTTTAAAAAAGTATGGTAATATTTAATGTTTGTTTAATGTCAGTAATTCCTAATGGGTAGTGAGTTCAAGTCTCTGGCACCTGTAGACGAATGTGCCATTTACATTGTAATGCCCGCGCACAGCTTCCAACCTGTTCGATTAGGACGGGAATGCCGTCTGCATATTTACTAACTCGCCATCACTTATCATCTATTGTTAATTACTATTTAACTATAGTAATGTCTAGCTAATTTAACTTCCCTACCAAAAACAACTACCGACTCCAAATATACATATATACAAGGGTTATATTCCAGTATAGTTATATGTATTAGATTAGTTCACAGATCAATCGTGTTACATACAAAAGCGATCGATATAGACTCAATGGTGTCCTAGGTGTATAACAGTAAAATAACATCCGTACACACAAATATGTGATTGATTCCGGCGCGGGGGGCGGGGGGCCCAGCGGGAGGGGGGTGCAGGCGCAGCGGCAGTGACCGCTGCAGCCAGGTGCGTGCGGCCATCGACACCATAAAATTAATAACCCGTCGAGCCTCCTAACCAATGCACTCTTGAGTCTCATGCGCACTTCACACATGGTGCATTCGAAAACACGCGTTTCAACTATTTTTAAACATTCCCCACGAAAATCTTAATCACACCGAGCGCACCTGTCGCCGTATTGAAATGACATATCCAAGATATGTGTATTAGTTTTATCTCATACCCAAACGCACTTTATAATGAGGTTTATTCTCTGTTACTTTAACTATATTAGCTATATTTATGTGATAAAAACTATGTATAACGGGAGACAGATTATGTAATTTAGGAACGAAAATTGTAACTAAATATTTCATGTATGCAAGGTGTATTACATTACGTTTTATGTTTTTTAATTACATTAAATTTAGTTACATAACAATTGGTCACTGCGTACAACGGCTTATTATTTTTAAAATTGTTCATTCTTCTGTCGATCCACTAAAGATTATCTACTGACTTGGTTATAGTCAAGGATCTATGTGATCTATATAAAAAAAAACCTTAGTTTGTACGCAATCGTACACATGCCGGTCAAACATTTATAAGCACCGAATTTGAACAATTTATCAAAAGGTATGACAAAGGAATAATAGCCATTTAGTTCCCACAAATTAAATTATCATTGGTCCTTTCAACGCGTTGTGCTCCATTCAGGGTTGATGTTAAATTTATATTTAATAGCGGCTCGAGCAGATGAGGTCCGCGCGGCGGGGCGGAGGGAGCGCGCCGGACTCCGCCGAGACGGTGAGTCTGCCTGATAAAAGAGGATTTTATCCGCTCGATTTAGCATGAAATTGGAACACAAAGTGAATAAAGCCACAAGATTGTAAACATTATGAGGTTCCTCTTTTTTATTGCGTGCATTCGGCTTATTTACGGTTTTCTTTTTATTGGTCACTAGTGTCTGCATCCAACTCCCTATTTATTACCTTGTTAACTCTAGTTAACGAACCCATCGCCAGGACCAAGTCGGTGTTCGCGATTCGGTTAATTGGAAATTTATCGCTCTACCCCCACGGGCTTAATTGATTCGCGCTATGTGTTTACGAACTCGTTGTTGCGTTTGACATTCCCAATAGTAAATTGAAATTAATTTAGAAACTTCGAAACAGGTATTAGGATAAAAAAAATATTTTAAAAGCTCGTAAAGTGGAGGCGAGTGTAAATCACGAGTGCGCTGCGTTCCCACGCGGGCGTGCGGCGTTCCTTCCACCAGAATGAATGACTCACTGAACTCAAAGCTCCATTTCCACAAGTCATAGTGCAATTAATAATATACGGCATCCTGTCGAATTATCTCTCGTCGTGGCAGGGGTCCGGGCGGCTTTAATTTACCACAATGGAAGTCGATTCTGAGAAGCGTTGGTCGGCGAGGCGGGCCGATTCTTCGACGAAAACAAACAGAAAATAATTATCATAAAGATGAAGAGCGGCCGCTCAAGCCTCGCCGCTGCTAATGGGAGCCCACCTGGCAGCCCGGCCGGCTCCCCGCGCCTCACACACGCGCATGCACGCTTACACATTCCATTCCATGTAACCGTATGTAACCCATCCAGCGGACTCATCTCTTCCAGCCGCGCCGCGTCCGCGTTCGCCACTCGCCCTCGCCTCCTACCACTAACGTTCATTTTCCAACTATTCATTTTCTCTAACTTCATAACATTTTACGCCATTAAATGATCATAGTTATAACTTTCACATTACGTAATTTAAATTTTTTTTTAAATAATTGAGTTTTAGATTTTGAACAGTTATTTGTATTTGATAATTAAATCAACCTTTGAAGAATCTTTGCGCAATAAAGTGTACATGACGAATAAAGTGTACATGACGAGAGAGATTGCAAGAGTACTTTGTTTTCAACCCTATGAAAAATTTCAAGGAACAGGTATAAACATAGTAACGAAATAAAAAAATCTAACAATGACAATTATAATTCACATCCAAATCGTGTCACTGAAATTGAAATACATACATGCGACTACCACGGTCTACTATTTTCAACAATAAAACGACTTAATCCACTAAATAATATTGTAAAATATTTTGGGTATTTTTTTAGTTTGTAATTTAATCGAGTATTATCTTCGAGTATAATCTTGAAATCATTGTTATAATATGGTGCAATGTCTGATATCTACACCAATAGACTATAATATGTAACTTAGCTTTGCTCGAACCTCACCTCTGCATTTGGTCCCATAGATTATCTGCCAAAATCTTTTTAACCTACTTTCTTTTTAGTGAGCTCATTACACCTTAAAATAGAAAAAAACATTAAAAAATTCTTCTTGGTTTTCATGAAATTGTCGTATTTAGGATCAACTAAATTAAATACATATGTGCCTACGTGCTGTAAGAGTTAGGAGTCTAATTCCTTTTTCCTACTTTTCATAAATAGCTATATAAAGTGAATTTACATAAAATGACAATCATTGTAAAATTTTATGTTTTATTTAAAATGTGATTTAAAATTACTAGAACAATACTAGGTATTGACATTAGGTAATGGCGCCTCTCTTGACGCGAGAAGTAATCTCATGTAGCTGTTTTTCAGTCTCTCCACTAGCAACTAAAAGAGTTGAATAATATTAGTTTGATTTTTAAAGGTCATCGCGTCGACCGATCATCAGGTAATATGGTAATTAAGTATAGGTGTTTTCATAGACAAGCCCTTTGTTTCATCTATTTTATTGAAACTTGCCGGTAGCGCCAGCTGGCGTTGCAAAACATTAATTTGTTAGATGTTCTACCGATCATTATGAAAATTGGTATGTATAAATATTTAAATGTAGAATATTTTCAACTACATGATACTTAGGTAATTCTTTTTAAATCTAAATAATTCTTAATTTAATCACTGTGTAATTAATCGGCATTTCCTGATCTCGCGCTACAAATTATGATAGTGCATACATATACATATACTTCATAAAAACTACCATCTAAATGTTTTATATGGTGGCAGATGGTGGCCTTTTATCGTTTTTCTATTGGATATAGATCTCCTTGCAGAATAATAAGGGATTAAAACATAGTATGCATCACTGGTGACTAAGAGTTTGCAGACTTCATACTGTTTAAAGAACAAAGAGACGCGCGCACTAGAGTTTTAACCTAGAACGCCTGGAATGAGGAGCTTAAATCTAAACCACTAGTCTATCAGTGCTGTAAGGATTAACCGATGTTGCTACTGAAATTGCCATTAAGATTATGAAATTGAATAAGTACGCTTCACACTCATAAACGATTTGCATAGTATTCTTGATAACATGTATATTTGAGATGAAAAGACGTGTATATTTATCATTCACGTACGGTTCCGACTGGGAACCAAACCTGAGACCCTCTGTGTACCTACGAGTATTATTTCCATATTTATGAACGAAATTGACTGCATTATTTTTTGTTTACATGAAAATGTGTCATTTTTCGTTATTCATACTTCACTTGTTATAAAACACATAACCGCTATGGTTTCTGATGTAAGAAAAGATACATGTTGTATTTATTTACACTATATTCACAGGGAGGACTTGAGATATCAGTAAAAAATTAACATTTTTAACCCCGGTGATTTGTGTTATCGCATGATTGAAATATCTGTCTGAAAGCTGTTATAGTAGAATTTTTAAATTGAACTTTGCAATTAAACATAACACTTTTGAATATCTGTACAATAATTTTGAGAATTTCACAACAGTGTCGCCTTACTTGAAATATTTATACAGGATCTTAATTACACTTAATTTTAGGTAGGCATTTATTTATTGTTTCCAAAATATTTGATGATTTTTAACTGTCGTCACTAAAATGATTTTGTGAATTGATCGACTCAATGAATGTTCGATCGACTGTTTGATCAATTGGTCGATCAACTATTAATCGATTGGTTGTATTACTAGTTGATTGATTAACCAACTATTTTGTTGCTAATTCCGCGATGAATACATAAATTGATTTATCGATCAAATTGTTGATCGTTTGATTTAGTTAATCGAACTAGTTAATCGACAAATTGTGTTATTGATTCGCCGATGGAACGATTTTCCGATCGATTGCTCAATTGATTGATAAATTATCTTCTTTTCCTTTTCTTCACCCGTAAGTGTATGTAGAAAAAATATTTCTATTAATCACGGTTAATTTTTGAGCTATTCAGTGGAAGCCAATGTTAGAACTATAACAGAACCTGATATAGGTGATAATTATGATGATTGTTTTATGAAAAATACTTTAATTAATAATTACAGTAAACAACATAAGGCCTATAGCTGTTGACTAATGATATAAGTCATACTGTACACCTACATTACTCCACCACACTGAAATATCCGGAAAACAAAAATTTTTAACAAACATCCTGTACAAATATCAAACGTTTAACTATTGTATACTGAAAGAGCTTTCCTAGAATGCTATTCCTGTAAGTTCCTGTAAAAACATGTAAACTAACTATTCGGAGCAGTGGGAGTGCATGTAATTGAAAAGTGAGATGTATTTTAAGTTTATTTACACGATCTTATTGTTTTTCTTTAAAGTAGCTTCTAAAAACTCTTTTGGTTTTTGCCAACAACTACCTACGTTTTACAAATTTAACTTTTAGTGTTTTTGTTTATGTTAACAAATTCCCAAGAAAATCGGCTTTGGTGAATCATAGATTACCAAATTAATCGTCCATGCAGTTGGATTATATCCCAACCTTACCAATGCAGCTCTTAAGAAGCGTCCACGAATGGATTGATGAAAAAAGGAACCAACCCTTTATCTAAGGAATGCATTTTATTACACAAGGATGCTTACGGTACTTTTTCTTGAGAAATACTTTGAATTTTTGCTATGGGTACGTAACAGGGGATAAACGGCTTTTGCATCATCAGGTACACGTAGATGATATTGGTAGGTGTTGGTAGTTGGTAAGTACATAAACGATGTCTATGTATATTTTTAAATATATAATATGATTTGAGAATTTTGCAGTGTACCTAAATTTATTACATGATAATGACTTTTAAAATAGAAGTGTTAAATGAGTTACAGTAGAACATTTTTCTTAACAATTTTAATCAATTTTTGATTATGACTTAACTGCCTCGTTTCGTTAGTCGAGTGGTTGCAAGTGCGACTGCCAATCGGGAGGTCCTGGGTTCAAATCCCAGGTCTGGTACTATTGGATTTTTCTAATTTAAAATTTTCAGTAGTAACTCGGAGTGTGGTTCTGTACCCGGTGTATGGCAATAGGCTCACTATCTATAATTCACCATTTCATATTTCATAGGACTTAAACATAACTGGTGAAACGTGGGAGTAGGTTAGGCTCCTCTGCCTACCTCTTCGGGGATTACAGGAGTGATGTTACGTAGTTTTAATACGTTTTAGGAGAATTTTATATAACTACACATCCGTTTATTGTTATTAATTCAATACAAATTAAGCCACAAATATTGAATTAATAATATCAAAGTAGCGCCTGATATGAGTTCATAAATAAGTTTATAGGTACCTATGACCAATTGGAATACATTTAGAATAAACAGTTAAAAAAAACTATTAACTATATCCTTTATTTATACCTAGTCTATAGTTTTGACGCATTTAGTATCGGCAAATCAATTTAATATCACTGTTGTGAGTAAACATTGCGAAACCATATTAGTCGATGCTTTAAAATGTTCGTATAAAATACCGACTAGTACCTACGTAACATGACTGGATGGGCCCCATCTCACTTAGCGACGATAACTTCGCCTTGTCAACGATTTAACACCGTAACGCTACGAACTGTGAATACTCAAGATAAAATGTCGTGAGGAATTTTTGTTGGGTGACTACTTTGTTTTTCGTTTTCGAAGCGGATGTTTCAGAACAGTTTTTGCGAGGATTCCGGGCCGGTATCAGTCGGGTGGTCCATTAAAACTGGAACAATGGCCCACTCAGTTTCTATTGCCCATTTTATCTAAGTTTGACGCAGATTATGTGAATTCTGTCGGCGTCTTTAGGTACCGACCAGCTTATTGAGGTGTAGTAATTAGACACTGACATTAACATAAACGTTGTATGTACCTACGTATGTATTGTGTATGTCTGTACGTTTAGGTACCTATATATGAACAAATGCATGCATATTGGTATGTACGGATAAGCGAAAAAAAGGATTTTTTATTTATGGCTTGAAAGATCTGAGTATATTTATTTTATGCCATGTATTTTTTACAAAATACTCAGAAACTTAGGCAGGCTTATTTTTGCGTTGTTACAGTTTTATATTAAGTACAATAATTGATTTCATTGATAAAACTTAGGTACAGCTAATTACTTTATTAGGTGAAAATGTTCAGTTTAACAGAAACAAAAAAGTTAATTCCTTTGTTATACTGTAACAATTATATAATACAATACAAACTCAAAAACAAACCTTTGCATAACGAATTTCATACGTTTTATAACAGTTCGGCTCACGAGTATGTATAATGCCTACGGTTTATTTAATTTTCATGCATATGATTTAATCTTACACCGTGCAAAACGAAAAACAGTGAGCTGTGTTTGTAAACCAGCCCGAAAGAGACGGTTAGGAGCCTTGAGAAGTGCAGCTAACATGTTCCATCCTAACCCATTTATACAAGGTGAATTAAACTTTCATTACACCACCATAAATTCGAAAACTTCAAAAGCAATCTTGTTTCAATTATTACCGCAAGCGGGTTCCCTTTCCAATCAAAAACATACTTTATTTCTGTATTGTTAAAGTCCAAATTACAATGGAGTTTCAACGTTAGCTCGTGGAAAGTTCGGAATCGAACGCAAAATCTGTTTACTCGTAAATCACGATCATTGTTTGAATAAACGTCTATTTTCAAACGTTCCCGTGAAGCGCCCGCGAGAGATTCGCGCTAAATATTGTGTTGCCATAAACGCGGGAAGTAGTTAGGTAACTGCGTATTATACAGATCGTGTATATAACAAAGATTCTTATTAATGTTTTGATGCAATAACAAGAAATAATGTTGTTTTGTTTATAACACTGGTTCGTTATGGGGAGTTTTTGCTACGTGTACATATTCTGGAAATATTAATTAATTTTTAGAATTTTTTTAATGGAACTGCCTCAGTAGTCAGGAGGTTGCAAGTGCGATTGCCGATCGGGAGGTCTGGATCGACTAGAGTGACTGGATCTGTGCCTGGTGTATGGCAATAGACTCACCACCACGGACGTACCCAGGTTCTGGGCTAGGGGGGCAAATAAGATTTTTTAAGCCGGGTTGAGCGCACATGTTTGTCTTACACACTACACGAAGACACTATATTATGTTGTGTATAAGGGTAAATTAAAAGTTAATGCATATTATATTTACTGCAAAATAACAATCTTAATCGACAATAGTAGGTAGTAGGGATTTAGGGAGGTATACGATATCCAGGGTGGTGGAGGGGAGGGAGCTGCCGCCCCTTGATACGCTCATGCTCACCACCTATGAAACGTAAACGTAACGTAACGAACGTAAAGTAACTAATACTACATTTATTTTATTTCTTATTGCTATATTCGCGTCAGTTTCTAATATTAATTGTAATGATGTGCATATTAAGGGTAAGTACTCAGTCATAATTGAGTTCTATTCTTTTAGTAATTGAGCTTTCGGGTTGACTAGTGTTGTGGGAATAAGTTATGTTCTACTAAATTGTGAATCCAGAAAATTAATTCATGATCCCTCTCGTTTTTAATGTACCCGAATAGGAAGTAGGTATAAATAGAGTGATGAATGTTGAAGAAGCTCGTCATGTCTGTAAAGATAGTTATTTGGCATGCGGTGCTCTTTACCAACCCCGCAAGAGACCTGGCATGATGATATAACAATAATAAGACTCAGTAACACACTGTTTAACACATAGTACCTACTCATTTATTTAGCGCATACAGATATAAACATTAGCGATTAATTTACTTTTATTAACTTATCATCTGCCAGAAACTCATCATCCACTTGAGGTTGACTGGTAGAAATTTACATTAGGCATGAAGTTCGTACTTTTTTATAGCTTCTTCCATAAACATGCATCCCTAGATTACAAATAGTTCAAGTTCTGAATGATGGAGGGACTTAAAAGTCTCCGAAGGAAGCGTGCATGTATGAAAAGAACGTAACGTAACATCACGCCTGTAATCCCCGAAGGGATAGGCAGAGGGGTGTAGTACACTCCCACGTTTCACCAGTTACGTTTAAGTCCCATGGAATAGGTGGTGAGCCTATTGCCATGCATCGG
>DWDT01004800.1:0-10914 GCA_018245595.1 Microceris scylla
CTTCAATAATTTTTTTTTTCTTTTTTTTTTTTCAACCCATCCCAATTCCACTGCTGGAACACGGGTCTCCTCTCATATTGAGAGGGTTAAGGCCATAGTCAATTATATGGATATTAAATAAATCTATATAGAATTTCGTTCTCCTTCTTCCAATAACATGACAAACTCTTATAATTTCAATATTATACATTATCATCCCGACCTCTTTCAGTCGTTAAGAGGCTTTTATTCATAATCCCCACGCTGGGCATGCGCGTTGGAGATTTTAGAACACAGCTTCTCGCACCGCCTACGTTGTTATACAAATATAATACAAACACATTGAAACTGTACTCTTTTAATTAGTTACGCGACTATGATTCACCGTCGTCCATTTTTGGTACCGTCGTAGTCAAATGGTTAGAGATTAAGTTGCCTTTTAAGGCCCACGTTAAACTTCAAAATGTATACACACGACGCCATCTTGATCTGGATATTCAAATGTATTTAACGCTTCTGAAATTTAGTCGGGGTTCTAAAAACTGCCCTGTCGGTTCAGTGGTTTGTGAACCTGACCGTCGAACCTGGATTTGTTGGTTTGATCTCCACTTGGGACCGATATCCGAGTAATGAATAACAAGTACTTGATCTGTGTTTGGATGAAAAAATGCATATAAGTAATATTTATACGAATACATGCAGATTATCAGCATTTATCATAACACAGGCTCTGTTCATATCTGAGGGACGTGTGTGGAGATGTCCCGAGATAAATATAATAAAAAACCATTAAGAATCTGCTATAACGATATGAAACCAGTATTGTTAATGCAACGCCAGACGCTTTGTTGTATCAACGTGACTTATGACGTGTCACGCCATCGCATATTCAACGGCAGTCGAAAACAGCGCATTACACTTTGTAATGATCCTGTGTACGCACAGATCTCGCGGCCGGTATCCACAAATCGAAAAGCTATAAAGCATTCGTAAAAAAACATTCGTACGTCGACCTCGCATCTGTTTACCGAGGCGAAGGTACGTACATATACTGAGAAATAAATTTCGCACCTATCTGGACGAACGTATGCAAACAATATTAGCTATGTAGATATGTTGGCTATTCGAACGGTAACACGATATTTGCTGAAGCAATTGATCGATGCAAACATTACAGTACTTGTGGCGTCTCGAGATATATTTCACGAGTGTTTGAACACTCGAACCTAACTTCGAGAGTACGCCCGTACAAACTCTACCCACCGGGCTATAGTTAGTATCTAATTACGAACCCTTCTCGCGACTCGCTGCCTCACAATTAATTATCTCCATTACCTCGTTGAGTGCCATCAGAATTACACATATTTATCAATTTCATATTTTCAATCTCAATACATTATCACCTCCTTATAATCGCGAGGAAAACCTTGTGAGGAAACGTGTAACCCTTACTGATGAATTCTAAAAATTATCTTGCTGTATCTAGATTATATTCATTTTTAATTCCATCGACATCCTTTTTAGCAATTTTTCTTAAAACAAGTACCCTACTACGTCCACCAAAATTATTTTAGACAAAATCGTTTTTCTATGCACATACCCTAAATCGTTTTTTCCATGAACATACTCTACATAATATACTCAGCTCTAAGACAAACAGCGCTCTATAAGGGCAGATATAAACGCTCTGAAGCTGTTGGTTCAGTTATCAATGTTTGCCCTCTGAAGTGGCTTAACCTTGGCAACTCCTCGGAACACTAATTTGATTGAAATTTCCGCGATTCCATCATGAATTTTCTCGACTGGGCCTTTTTCGGTCAATATTATTAAAGGACTCTTATCTCCCCAATTTAAATTGAGGCAGTTAGGTAGGTATTTTGTGTGAATTTCGTGACCTTGGCTATTAGACTAGGTACGTCTAATTACAAATCCAATTTCAATATATTACTTCTTAATAATTTACGTTCAATGAATATTAAAGCGTTAATTAACAGATAAGATGTATACACCGGGTTAACAAAATTTCTATTTGGCATTTTCAGTTTATGTACTTTATAAATAAGTAATAATATGTTTATGTGTATATGTTGGGTCGAATGAAAATATTTGGTTGTTATACATAATTGTTTTGAGAGTACAAAGGTCACGATTTTCAGGAAAACGAATGTATGTTTTAAAATTGAACATCAGTTGCTGTAACGTTGAAAGAAAACACTACAGGTAACCTGCAAACCATACATTACCACACGGTTGTCTACATAATGTCTGTTAATCCGAGCTTGGTCAGTGTAGCAGACTAAGAATAAATATTTTGCAATATTTGAACTTTGATGAAATCCAATATTAATTATTTGAATTGAGTGACGCCATCTGTACATTACATTATGATATACTATTGGCAAATCTACATCCATTCAATATATTTTCACGCATAATTGATTGGTTTCTTAGTTATTTGCATAGGTGTATGGACTGAGATAGAGTTTAAGATTCTTATTCTAAGCGGTGTCATATAAAATCTGGCATACTGCAAGACGGCATGCTGTACCCAATTTATTATCATTTTTCATATACTTTATGAACAGTCAATAGTCTTTTCTTTATCGTCTGTATATTGCCAAATTATAAAACATATATATGCCAAGCATTATTCTTATTCCCAGTCAGATTCCCAGTCTATCAGCAACTATTTTAGTCCAATTCGTATCAGATCTTCAGATCGGGGATTTGAACGAAACACCTTTACTTGCCACTTTTTAGTGATAATGTTCTCGTCTGAAACCTGAAGATATTTATTTAATTTTGAACAGTCAGTAATCTCATCACGTTTCGCATAATGACTACGACAAGTTAGCGTCGCACGTGGGAAAAATTTAATGACTTTAATATAAAAAAAACGAAGACAAGCGTGTGTAGGGCTAAAAAAATAAGTGCCCTGTATAAACTACATTAGGTAAATTTAAATATTCATTAATTATTTGTTTCGATTACTTAAAAACTCAATTAAGAAACACTGTTTACGCCAGGTCCTATGGGGTAGGCAAAGAGCACCTAGCGCTAAATACCTCTATCCTTATTGACCTGACGTGTTTCTTCAGACTTCATCCCTCTCATTTTGAAGACTACTAACTTTGAAAATGTTTAAGAAACATAGATAATCTGCGCCAGTTTATTCCTTGGTCATTTTTGTTCTTAAATAATTCGATTGCTTCGCTGATTATTCTTATTTTTCATATTCCCGGAACACAGTTTGTTATTGACGAATAAATTTGGAAGCGGCGTGGTGATCGAAAATAAAATAAAATGTAGAAAACTATGCAGAGTGGCTTTTAAATCGAACTATGTTCGTCGTGCGTAAGTCGGTGCGTATGTAGGTATGTGACCCGTTTTTCACATTTCAGTACAAAACCCCGACAGCTGGGCAAACATACGAGTAGCTTTGTTGGAGCGAAGACATTCAGTCTGGTTATTACAATTTTTATTATTTCACTCGAATGCGGTTGAGACGGAACATTTTCCCAGCGCGCTTTAATTCCCGGTACTCGTACATAAATATATAGTGCGGCGACATCAAATTTTATGTATATTTTTATTACCCAGCTTCATAGTTTCATGTAGTTTTGAAGTCCTTTTTAGTTCGCTTTATGATAAGTGGCGTTTTATTTAGTACTTAGAACTGGACCGCTCCACACACATAATTGGTGTTTGCATGTTATATGTGAGATAGATATTTTTAATATGAAGTGTAACTGATCTGAAATAACATAATCGCTTAGTTCATTAGCTTGAACAACGGTCTGATGTTTTGGTCTATGCACCAGGTGAATAGTAACCGTTCTTAGGATGCAAACCAACCGCGCAGTCTCAATTTCGACTTACCATGTGTATATATGTACATATGTATTTCTTTTGATGTATGATTATTTTCTTTTAAAGATATATACTACATATATAAAATATTTTTACATTTCATAGATACTTTATTGACCACTCGACACACAAAATATTGTCTTTGTTGGGAATCGAAGCTACGATCCTCGGCTGAACACCGAGTTACCGAACCTTGAACCAACTGGCCAGTTGGGTTCAGTGTGGGTATGACAAGCGTTGCCCACAGAAAATGACATGCTTGGACAATCTTTATGAAAATTCCATATTATATTTTTGATGTTATTACACACAGTCCGTATAATAGTTACTATACGCTTAATGGAATTAAGTTACGAGTTTCCAGACTATCTTTTTTTAGCCAGCAATATAAATTAAAAATGAAAAAGAAAAGACTATTAAGAAAAACTTCGTCATACTATATTATAAAAGCTTGATGTACAAAGGGTCTAATACCGTATTTAATAATATGCCGAGCGTGATGACGTAGACATAATAATATAATTATAATTGATTTAAAAATGTCTGTCTAGACTTACCTCCTTCAGGGCATGTTACAAAGAACAATATTTTAGCTAAAACAGATAACTGCAACAGACAGTAGGTAACAAGCATGTTTATGATGCGCAAACAAAGGTATGTAGAAATAATTTAATTATAGAAATACTAAGGGCCTTTCCACATACAAAAACATTATCTAAACTCTGCCACTGGAGCAACTTTACAGGGTAGATTGAGACTAAGCTTCATAATGTCTAAGTTAAGATATATTGCGACTGGAGTAAAGATTTTCTAATCTTTATAATCTAACCTAATATTGTAATAAAAATCTCGTGTCACAATTTTTTTCCGGGCATATTTCCGAAACCACTGGACCTATTTTAGTAATATTTCGCACAGATAATTCACTTTGTCCAACTTAAAATATAGGCTATTTTATTTGGATTAATGACCGCGATATTTTTATTCCAAAAAACTTTTTTTATATATCAAATCATTATAATATTGAATAATTTTATAAGTTTCCCTCATATGGCGGTGTTAGCTAATTGGCAATATAGCAATTTATAAATAATCAGTTAAGTTACTGATGTATTTCAGAATTACGACATTACATACATATATGTGTACTTGTATACAAATATTTTTCTTAACTTTCACAGTGTGAAAACGCCCTTAACAATCGTACTGAAACAAACAGCTTATTATATTTCTTTATTACCGTCAGCAAAATAAAAGATCTCTGTTTTAAAACGAAACTTTCATACATCGTATTCTACCGAGAGGTAGTTATAGAAATTATCTGATACACTCTTGAAATAGCGTTGAATAAGAATTATTCTTCATATGAATTATTCCCGTCAGCAAATGATCTTGTGCCGTAATAAATAATTAATGGCAGACACACATTAAATAGATTAATGACTTCCCTCGAGACCATAATTATGCGGTACATTTTCACATATATGCATATCAAACTACATGCGGATTTTTATACGACAGCAACTGTTAACCAAGAGACATATTTTATTACCCATTCATCTACTATTTAATTTATTTTATATGTGTAAATATTATATGTAGATAAAATGAAAACTAATTAAACAAAATAAGATAATCAAAGATAAGCTCTCATTTATAAACAGAATAAAAGAACAATTAACAAATTTTCTCATTCAAATAGTCAAAGCGACTATTTCTATTAACAATCGACAGTAAATTCAAAAAATGAACAGTTATCAATTCGGCGTCGCACAAATTAAATCTCACTGTATCGCTTCTTGATGAAATAAAAACAACAATTCAGCTAATTACTCAATTCGCGGTACGAAAGGCTGCCTTTTAAATTGCCGCAATTCCTTCAATTAGAGATCGACGGATAACGTCCAGAGATAATTTATAAACGAAGAGCGACAGACGAACATTAATCACAATGTTGGTAATGTCGCTCCGCGCTCTGAGATCACTGCGCGAATATAGAAAGGCCAGAGGAGACATGTTGATTTTTATTTTCTCAAAGCGCGCCTGCAACGATTTGCGCTCTCTTTTAAAGCTTTTGCCATCTGTCCGACTTTAGATACTTTTCGACATCCATTAATAAATAAAGTAGATATGTGTGATAAACACATTTGATAACATTATTTCCTAAGTAGTAATAAAATGAATGTTTTCTTCAAATGCTTTGTTCTGCTATGGTATCATTTAAAAATGATTTAAGTGTACCTACATGGAACATACGAAAGCATTTTTTTTAAAATGGCGCCCATAAGAACATGTTTCACCAACTCCCAAGCGCTATTTACCTACCTACTGTATTGTGTGATTTAATCACTTTCTAAGGTATTTCCTACAAACACCACGACATTAATCCCTGTAAACTTATTTTTGGGTTTCGGTCAGATTTTGTTGTATGACTAACTTATAACGAAATAAGAATGTAAAACTTTAGCTGAATACGTGACGAACCGGCAGCATGAGCAAATTCTTCAAAAATATTAGTAAATAAGGGTGTATTTCAAGTTTGAACATTCATTTTTAGTGAATATCTCCTAAGGCGACATACATATCTACATATACATATAATATGTCCGCTCATCATACTATCATTGACTGTGTAGCTACTGTATTTCACCTATCAAATGTAACCAAACGGATTGTAAGTGTTATTAATGTTTTGAGACGGAAAAAATTTGCCAGCTCTAAAGAGCGGCTTCCGATTGTATCAGCCCAGAAAGGGATGTGTCCAATGGTGTGTAGAAGATGTCTAGAGCAGCTAAAAACATAACGAATTTTATTTTCGGAATAACGTTTCATTTTCTGCGTTATACGTTAAGAAAATATTCTTAATATGACAATTATTCATATTTACATAAAGTGTTATTACTATTGTTGCGCATAAGTTAACATTATACCCGTTTCATTAATTAAATAACGGTGAAAAACTTCATCGTTAGAAAACAGTCGAAATATGTTAATACGTGGCATCAATTAGCATTCTCCATTAGAAGTCTCATTGTAATTTATTTGTGAATAACTGCATACGAATGAGTACTTTAACTGAACAAAAATTTTATCTTAATATTGCTAAGGGGTTTTTAATTTATTGAATAAATAGATGAATTGAAAACAAGATTTAAGCTTTTTAACAAGAATACAATGTTGATGGTTTTCAAAGAATTACTCAAATTTTAATAAAGATTTAATCTGGCAACACCTGATATTAGGCGACTATTAAATTCAACTGTTTTGCTTTTAATTTTCAGTTCGTTATAAGTACAATACGATTTAATTTATTTTGTGTTGACATAAACGAGAAGTATTTTATTACTTAACTAACAAAAGGTTGTCCATGGAGGTCATTGGAAGTTACCAAAGCCTTAGGAATGTTAATTTTAGTTACCTTATATAGGTACGTTGCTTCCTCAATTATTTTAAATTTTGTGACTTGTAAAATTTAAAAAACATAAAAAAAATTAAAATCACAACTGTAGAAATAAAACGCTGTATATTTTTCTGCATATTAAAACTAAAATATTAAGGTGAAATCGTTTATCACATTTGAAGTGTAAATGAATACGTAGGTAATTCAAATACAGGCATAACGACGCATGCAATACAAATTTTTTTGTTGACGTATGTAATTGTAATTTATGAAATTCAAATTAATCAAATTATTAACAACAAGAATATTATTATGTTACACAAACGGGTTAAGAATGTGCTGATGTATAAAAAAGAATTTACTTTGCACCACGTTAAAATCAAGCGGCAAACATGTAGCACACGTAACGCCATCTATCTTCTATAAGGTACAAGTATATTAGCGCCAATTTTTTACAGCGATCGTATGTTGTAATATAAAAACATATTTCCGTTAAAAACATTGAATGACCAGGTTACACAAGAAAACAATGTCATATACAGACTATTAACAGCATTTTATCTATTTAAACTACGGGAAAACCGCATCCGAAAATAGTAAATATTATCTATGCATAAACGTTGCCAAGGTAAAGATACACGCGAGTTCATTCCTCGGCACGATTTCCACTGTTGTGTCAGTATGAACTCAAGTGGCTCAGTCAAGAACGTTCATTTACCGCTTACGTCATTCATCGCGTGCACTAGTACCTCCATCTATCGGTCAATGTCGACACGACGTAGGCATTGTAAGTTCTTTCATACGACAACAGATGGCGTTAGTTGAAGTACAAAAAACTGAAATAATGCTAATGACCTTTAAATCGATATTTTACGGCTACGGGCTGAATTAAGATTTATACAAAGCGGACGTATTATTATAACCTTATTATAAATGTACATATATTATAACGCTTATTATTTAATAAGATAATGATTTTTATGAAATGTATACATAAGTTACTCTGTATTATAGGTAGCTAAGAAATGTGAAACTTTATCTAAGTATATGGCACTCGCCGCAACCTTTTGGTGAAAAACCAATGTATGTAGATATTTAATAATTTCTTAAGAAATAACACTGTTGCAATCCTACACTAAAGTAGCTCTTATATCAATTATAAGAGAATAACTTATTACGATTTCTACGTAGCAGTAGAATATTCTTGGTATAATGCATATATCATTGTTATGCAAGATAAATAATGTGGGTGAGAGATGTGGGCGTCTATAATACGTACATCAGAACAAAATACGACGGTTAGAATACCAGTATATCTATATCTACTGATTTGCATTTAATCTTTATAAATATCCTATTTGTCACTTTAAACATATTCTGAAATTCTAATAAATTAAAAATTATAATATTTTTTATAGATTGGACAAAGTTCTATTGAATTATCGCAATGGTTACATGTATTTTTAATTATTTTATAACCGCTTATATAGTAAAAAACTAAATTAAAACATTTTCGAAATGCACTTTTAAAAATTCGGTAGATATTCAATATGGCTGGTAAAAACAATTTGCTTGACTGATTGACAAGTTATTATTTCTCTAAAGATCAAACTATTAGGGTTTGTATTGATAACGGTGTTCCTTATAAGATATGACCAGGATATCATCAAGGTCAGTGGTCCGCAAGTTGATTTCTAATTGTCAGCAAGTAGACACTATTAAATGTTTCTTCTAAAGCTACTTTAAATACGTTTAAATTTTGATTCAGGTAACATTCTACATCATTAATCGTGTTAATTATAAAAAGTAAATAACCTTTTTTTGTAATGATCGCCATAATTTTTTTTATGCAAGTCTCGATGTTTTATAACTGGTGATATTACTATGTGTTACCATAATTGGAGATAAAGTTTTTCATAACAGAGATCTAGGTATAACAAACTGAAATTACGCTAGCTTGGCTCGTAATACAAGCACGTCTGAAAATGATCTCATCGAGCCATTACTCATCGGTGGGACAAGTCGGTAACTCTACACACTCTACATCGACTTAGATGGTAGAGTGGATGTTGTATCATAACGCTACTTACGAACGTTTCTGGTCGGACTGATTTTTTTCACATAATCGCTACAACCCACTGCAAACATAATTCATGAAGCTACTTTGAACGTCCAAAAATATCCTGTCGTAGAGCCGAAATTCAGATTATTGATTAGGAAGATTTATAGTTTTTATAAACATGTAAAAATATGTATATGGTCCAACGGTTCGGATATGAAGAAAGAATGGCAGAAATAAGTACGACAAAACATTTATACAATGGGAAAGTTTTTGGATATAGGTGGTAAAGGAGACCAAAGCTCTTTTTGTTACACTCTACATAATTATTTTATTACCGAATGGGTCAGATGCTGTTGGACGATTTAGAGGTTTCAAAACCGGCGTATGTATTTATAAAGAGATTGTTGAATGTAATAGAAGTACTAGAGATGTAAAGAAAGAGATATTTGACACTTTGAGTTCTCTCAACCCCGCAAGAGACCTGGCGTGCATATAATAATATCGAACCAAACCTACCGAGGGCATAGACCTTGGATATAATTAAGATCACTGCAATTGTCTGAGCTGTGATGCTGTTGCAGGGTTATTGCAAATGCAAAAGGTCGATTGACAATAGAGGGCGCGTCTTATGACTGCTAAGTGCCATGGTCGGATGCGTTCTACCGCGCCCTTCAGTGGGGCTAGGCCTCAATCATAAACTGTTTTATTAGACATTGCATCGTGAAAACTTTATGATACAATAAGAAGACTAATTTGGAAGTAATATTCTAATAAGCCGTTTTAAGCGTACTGTACAATACTTGTATAGTATCAGATATGTTTGAAAGACGGCAGGTAACATACTTTTACCTGGAGAGGTAACAGATAATAGGTATAATTATTTACTGTTTAGCGAGAGATGTATGCGTACATTTATAAATAATCGTATATTAAAATATGTTACACAAACATCATAAAATAGATAGACTAGGAATTGTATGCTACATAACATAACATTACAAAATAGTATTCCAAGTATATTAATTGCTATAATATTCTAGAATAAAGGGAAGAGAGATCATCTGGTGACCTAAGGTAAGCATACACGCTTCCGATACTCCCATAAAAATTGCAGATACAAGAATACAATTTTGAAATAAACACACGCGAAACAGCTGCTGGTAGATGGTTAGTTATGCAGCCACAACTGAATCGTAGTTGCGTATATACGCAAAGCTTTGGGAAATCGCAACATGATGAGGTCGTGACTGGTTAGAATTAGAGGGCCGGGTGCCTCGTTTAAACGCGAGGGCGGGCGCGGCTAACCGCGACACTTTCTAATGCAATTCCTTTGCTGCTTGCGGCTAACGTGCTAGGGTCTCAATGGGTTTGCGTAAATTATTCATTTCTGATTATATATATGTCCGATCGTACAAGAGAAAGGCTTGATGATGTTAACGAATTCTTGTTTTATTTTCAAAAGCATAAACTCCACCAACGTGCGTCTTTCAAGTGACTGACTTTCAAGGTACGTGTTATCCCATATATGTATATACAGAATTAATTCAAGTACGTTTTTCGGGATGGTCCGACTCAAGTTATTCAAGGCTGTGTTTTTTATATA
>DWDT01004801.1:0-10914 GCA_018245595.1 Microceris scylla
GGCCGTCCTCCACTTATCCAGCCACTCCGGCAACAAGTCGAGCAGCCGCTGCATCCGCGACGCAGCGATGTCTGCCCGGCTGGACGAGCTCGATGTAGCACAGCAGACGCGTCGACACGGCGAGAGGCGCGACCCGAAATAACGACTCGCGGGTCGCGACCCATATTTATATCATCGCCCACGACTTCGATCCACTAGCGCCAGCGCGTCGCCGATCCGCGAGAGCCAACGCGTCGCCGAGCCGCAAGCGCCAGAGCGTCGCCAATCGCGAGGTGAATCACGAGCCGCGAGCGAAAGAGAAACGAGGGAGATAGTCGTATATTTTACACCTGATTTTTTGTATATATACCGCATCTTTTTTCCAATAAAATTATTCCTATCGCGACCTTTTGACAAGACTTTGATTACCACAATCATATCCTCAAAAGGCGTTTTACCCCAGTTCTCAGAAGTAACGACAAAATTAAGTGTCAGACAGTACTACACCATTCCTTACTAAATTCTGTTACAATTCCTCATAGAATTTTCAAATTTTGATTGACTTTGAGTTAGTTACTTTAGTTATAACAGTAATTTGCAGTTTCACTATGTAAATTAATAATCAAAGAGTATCTCCTAGCATCCAGTGATTAGCTATTTGTGTCTGTTAATTATACTCCGCAGTTAGGGTTTGATTTCATTTAAATTCTTTTGAGATAAAACATCGTAAAAATACAACAAAATGTATACAAAAACGTGTTCCAACTACTGTAGGAAGCTGTGTTAAAAAGTTATCATTACCTTCTCACGTTGACTATTGTTCTGAGGGTAACATTGAGCAAACGTCAAATATTTTATTACTCTCTACGTCAAATTATTTTGACAACTGTTATAAAGAAAATTGCGTTATTTATTTGTTTAAAAATAATATAAAGAGTGCAGTTAAAGTGTACATCATATACCTTGCAGCATTAGCTCCAGCGGTGGCGGAAAACATGGAAGTAGACCAGTATACTGCAGAGTGGACGTATTCCAGTGAGGGCTCGCGGCTGCCCCTCATCGACGAAACAACAGCCCTAGGGACGCAGCCACCGAAAGACAGGTACCGCAACATAATTGTCCAACAGTTTACTCCCATAATTGCTATGTGTTTTTGATGGAATTGTGCTGAACATTCCCCGCTGTTGCAATAACAGTCGCTCAATATGGCTATCGAGTTTTTACAGTCTAGTTTAAAAATGTGAAGAGTATTTGTCGCCCACGCCTGCGAATGCGGTTGCTGCGTTGGTTGATTGGTCACGAAATGCTTTTTTATAATAAATGTCTTTAAACAGTTCTGGATTTCGATATTTATGTAACCTATCAAATTGCCATGATGTTGTTTTGAAAGTTACGGGAAAACTTTGCTATTCTAATGAATATGGATATCACAACTATAATTAGTGGAATTTAAAATTGTGAAATGTTTTACATATTACAAACAGTATGTATTGTAATTTAAAAAGGAATATTACTTTTACTTTGTTTAAAAAAAGAGGCTAGAAAGTTTGTCTACAATTAAAATAACACAAGGGCATACTAATTAAGCAGTTTGCAATGTATTTGTTAAAACATAACAGTAATATTAAGTTAAATATTTGAGGAGTGGTTTATTTGTTCTTTTGTCTACTGTTACCAAACCAAAATTAAAAGCCAGGGTACAATTATCAAAAAAAATGCTCTAAACTGGTTCACCATTTGTGCCATTGTTTCTACTATAAAGCAACTTTCATTAAAATTAGCTTAGGTCATAGTTAAGCTTGCCAGACCATGTTCATTGATACGAGTGGCAAACACTTCATTACTCAGAAAAGTAACTTGTCTATGAAAATCTTTAAATGGGTACAGATAATAATGAGTACCTGTAATTCTTCAATTATCATAATGTAACTGACATTCTCATTTCTGCATTTTATTCAGTGAAGAGTTCAGTATTGTGCTAGAATATTGCATTGTTGGCACAGCAGAGGGCTCCTAAGATGAATCAAATGAATTTATAGTGTATATAAGTATAACCCAAGTGTACAATATGAATTGTAGCTAAACATATGCCCGTCACATTACAACAAAAGAAACTTCTATAATGTTTTAATTTATATATAAAAATTATTTACATCAATTATTGTTTGCCCAACAAACAGTACAATACAATTCTGTGAACCACATCTTATTACTTTATCATGAGTAAAATTATTCTGTTGCTATTAAAATATTATACCAACATATATAGCACTGTGACTCTTGTGCATAGCTGTGCCATGGTAAACATGTCACACTGTTCTAAAATACAAATCAATCAAAACACAATTACTAGGTTCCAACAGAAACAGGTTTTTCAGCAGAAACCAAAACTGAACTTTCGGCCTCGCTCTCGGTTTTGGCCGAAACCAAAACCAAAACTTACATAAACATAATATTTAAAATTGCTGTTGCATGCTTAAACCTAGTGTATTTAAAGTTTTGCACTACTCATAATGTGATGCATACAGTGTGCTTTACAATCACAATATTTTTTTACACATTTATTTACATATTTTATTTAAACTGGTAGTTAAATAGAGTTAAATGAAATCTTTAACGTAAAGACGATCTCTAACGTTCATAACAAATATTTAAATTCTTTTATGTCATGAATAGTGGTTGGATTTGTGGATGGATGAACATGACATGGATATGACATTTGTCCCGGATTTATAAAATACGGGACAGTTGTTTTGTATCGTTTATTGCGAATTTAAAACAAATTTCGGCTTTTTTTATTAAGTAAAGAAAACCAGATATTCATTGGGAAACTCGAACAATCTTTATTTATCATGCTCTAACAAATTATAATAATTATTACAATACCTACTCAGTCTAGGTATTATATATAATGTAAGCATTAAATTCTCTCTCAGTTTAAGAAACAACATTCATTAGACATAACATATAATAAAATTACGCGCGCGGTGCGGCGGACGAGCACGAGTGAGCCGCGAAATTAGCCGAACGACGCACTATAATTCACGAACACTCGAGTTTCGGCGCGGCCGAAAGATTCGGCCATTTTTTCGCTGAAACAGAAACTAAGGCCGAAACTGTCCGAAACCCAAACCGAAATCGAACCTTCGGTTGGTCACTAATAATAACACATGTGTAACCAAACAAGTAGACAGAGGATAAAATTCTGGGCTAAAAGCATTTAGCGACTTATTACAAAATGTGTTTGTCATCGACACGCTAAGAAGAAGTAGGCAGAGGAGTGTAGTACACTCACATGTTTCACCAGTTCTGTTTTATATCCCATGGACTATGTAGTGTGCCTATTGCCATACACACTGGTCATAGATCTCCAAGACACTACTAGAAAATCTAAGTTAAAAAATCCAAATTAGAAATTCACTGGTTCAAAATAACCACTATGGTTTCTAGTAACATCATATACATACCTCATTAAAAACCACAACCGCTGTTAACCAACAAAAATCAGTGGTTCTGTTTGTTTATGGTCATAAAATAGACACATTTAAACTGAGGTCTCAGTTTAAATGTGTCTATTTTTATCCATACAGTTTTGTTACTACACATACAGATTTTATAGTTTAAATTTTTCATCTGTTTGCCTTTTTAATGTATCATGCTTTGAGTAGTGTATTCATTGGTGGTGTAGCAAACTTTTTCTTTGTTATATCTTTCAATTAAAAACATTAATAAATTCAGAAGGAATATGCAATAACATAATATTTGAATTCAGTTAGAGTTGGTTTAACTTACTTACAATTCATGTACAGTATTATTTCTATAAAAAAAATACTGTGATAATTGTAGATATTGTAAACAAACATCAGTAGAAATGCCCTAATCAATTCTCTACTTCCTACTCCTTCAGTGTTTTCTAAATTAATGATAAGGCAATATTTGCAAGTGTTTTTTGAAATTTGTAATAGACATTTACCAAATGTTTTTATATGACATATTATCTAGTGGACTGTCTGATAATTTGATAATCACTATATATTTTATTCAATTGATGGTGTAATCCATGAATGGATTGATTGGATTGGACATATTCTATAATAAAGTAAATTTATACAAAATGACACCTATTTTTATTTATAAAATTCGTTATTATAATTCACCACCTATTCCATTGTGGGAGGCTCACACCACCAATTCCACTATGATATATAAATGTAACTGGTGAAACACGAGAGTACTGCAATCCTCTGCCTACCCCTTTGGGGATTACAGGCATAATGTTATGTCATTGTAATTCACTTTTTGGTATCTGTTGTTTCAGATTGATCTCAGTATTGGACCAGGTTGAGTTGAGAGTGGAGAGACTGAGACGAGACACAATCCGGATCGAGGAAGAGCGGGACTCCCTGCTATCCACACTGGATAGTGTCAAGCATTCCGATCTGCTGGGGGATATATCTGAGTGTAATTTTTATATAATTATTGAATGCTGTGTAAATACATTTTTAATTATTTAGGTATTTTTTGTGTGACATTAATTACTAATGATTTATTTGACCGCCACATTGGTCAAATGTTTGCAAGTACTAGTTTGATTCCCAGGTCGAATACTGTAGGGTTTTAAGTACTAAGTTAGAATTTCTAGTAGAAACATGCAAATGGGATTTGTGCTGGTGTATCACAATAGGCTTAACCCCTGTCCTGACCACTCACCCCTTCAAGAAAAACAGATGTGATATGGAAAAAATATTTCATGTCAATCTAAGCATTATAAGCTATCTTAACCAACACAGGTAGTCTAAATGTAATAGGAATAATTAAAGATGAGTTACACTGCAAGGAATGTCAATATTTCTTGTGTCTTGTGGAAAAATCAAGTCCACACAATTGATTGTTATTGATCGTAATGAGAATGCAAGGCCATTGCATAAATAACAAGCTAGAACATGATAGCGGGGAATATATTTTCGGAGGAATTCCAACCTTATGTCTTTGGCACAAGGACTATGATTCACAATATCTTTTTTTTATCTTCTTTAAAAGTACACAATTTGTAATCAACCTTAACCAATGGAGTTTTACTGCAATTTTATACATTTTTGTGATACAATAACATTTTGAAATGTAGCCTCTTTATGACATGGGTTAAATGACCCATAGATACAGGCTTCTAATGAGACATATTTATGCTATTTCACATAGGCTTTTTTCTATGAAGACTAATTTAAATAATTTCCTTTGTTTTTGTACAATTTTTCGGCAACTATCCAGCCGAATAGCAATGAAGATTACTTTGCTGCTTCGCGGCAAAGCGAGAATGACAATAATTGCTTTACATTTGAACCGTGGATTAGAAATGTAGCCAAACTAATGAAATTGTATTAGAGACGTCACTTATACAATTTCGTTAGTTGACAACTGACGAGACAGCGGTACATATTGTTGTGGATGTTGCTATAGGAATTTGAACTGTTCTGAACAGGTGATAAAGACGATATCCTGCGTTACTCTGAGCGCATCCTGGCCCGCGCCATGACCGTCACGGTCGCGGTACGTACCGACCGCGATCCGCAACAGGAGGAGGCCTTGCATCAGGTAATTAGATTTGTAATTTTTTTATCACATTGTTATTGTATTGTGGGTCGTTCTCCGACCCGTTGGACTGACGACCTTAAAAAGGCGGGTGGTAGCGGCTGGATGAGACCTGCGGAAGATAGTTTGTTGTGGCATACCTTGGAAAATTCTTATATCCAGCAGTGGAACTGTAAAGGCTGATGCGCTGCTGATGTTAATTGTTATTATATGTATCGGCTTACGTGAAAACATACGGAAGGTATGTTTTTACGGATAGTCCGACTAGTTTCGGATTTTTCGACGTCTTACTTCAAGCAAGACCTTCCGCCAATTGCAGCGACGTGGCGGCGGCGACTATACGGTGGCTGATAATATTACATACTATTATATAGATATGACCATGTACATAAACACTCAGGAGACATTTAATCTATCATACATAATAGGTTAAAAGAATCCCTTTTTAAAAATACTGAGTGCAACATTGGCATATAGTGTACGAACGTAGGAAGCTAAAACATGGATATACATTGTGTTACAGATTCGTTAAGGACTAGGGTTTGTCATAAGTAACGTCGTTTTAAGCGGACAATACTATTTTGATCGTATTTCATATATTAGTTCTAAAATAAAGGAATAGTTTTTTATCGAACTGAAGGAACTTGTTGATCGTTCGATGTTAAATGTTAATGATTACTTTTTATTTTAAAAATATTCAAAGTTGATACCAAAAATCGGCATTATTTATGACAAAACTTGTCATTCGCGTTATATCCGTAATAGTTTGCGGTCAAACGGACGCATGGATAAGAAATTTATAGCAGTGTATTCTTTGATATAAGTACCTTAATAATGTTAAAACTTACAATTTAATTAATTACGATCGTATTACAAACATTACTCAATCATCTTATATATAAAATGTTCGTGTCACAATTTTAGTTACCATACTCCTCCGAAACGGTTTTACCGATTTTTACCAAATTTTATACGCATATTCACTAGGTCTGAGAATCGGCTACTATCTATTCTTCATACCCCTAAGTGATAAGCATTGTCCACCCCTAGCATTTTATTTTTATTTTTTAACAATTTTTGTTATTTTTAATTTTATATAATGTGACATTAAAAAATACATACAACCATAAATTTTTACCCTTCTATTACCAACCCCTATTTTTTAATAGCCAAATTAGTAGATTAGTAAATTCAGTACTGCGTATAATAATATATTAAATTTAGTACTTCGGTACTACTTAATCTATACATTGTATAAAATGAAATCGCTGCGGCTGTCTGTACGAATTTTAATGTAGTTTTCGTCAACGGACAGAGTGGCTCAAGAGGAAGGTTTATATGTGATTTCGTAAAAACGCATTTTTGTGCGCTTACATTGCAAACACTGTCCTAACCATACGAGATAGGTCAAAATAATGTAGTACGGAATTGTATATTTTAAAAAGGTCTGCAAAAACGTCCTTGGTTGAATATGTCTACCTCCTATAATTAACCCACAGTGACCATTTTTATCAAAAAAAGAATGTGTTATTTACGAAGCTATTTTAAACAATACGGTATTATTTTCCATGCAATGAAATACTTTAGTTACGTTGTATATGTAATGTAGATTAAAGCAGCCCTTTTACAGAATATCATTAAAATGAAAATTTTAACAGATAGAGATTTAAAATGCGAGGGCAAAGAAACAGATTGTTAGGCGATACGAAGTTCGCCGGGTCAGCTAGTATATTATATAGTAAAGTTAGTGCCAGTGCTGAACACATCGAATATAACGTTGAGATGTTTTTATCGTAAAGTGGAACAAAAATCTACCACAATTGGATTTTCTGATACGGTTTGCATTGCTGTGGTTTAGTGTGAGGCACATTATAAGTAAAAAATTGCAGTTTCACAAGGGATTAATCGTTAAAAAATTGTATACACACACCCACACGCATGCACGTCTACACCCATTCCTGCACAGACGCATGAACGCGTTCACAGAAATATGTATTTCTAGATCAATCAAAAATTTATTGCTGTCACGAATGATTTAAGACAATAAAACAACTTTTCCACTATATGGCTATATGAAACCCTGTTGTGATACCACCAAAGAGGTATATATACACATGAATTGTTGACTGTTGCACGTTTGCAGGTTTAGACCTATCAGATCCCAAGCAGTTGGCTGAGTTCGCGCGGCCCGGTCACAAAATCAGATTAAAGAAGCCATCACCGGAGTCCTCAGATAGAACTATAGGTATAGTATGCTTTGTTTACCACCGTCTTAATGATGCTAAGTTAGCATCATTAAGACGGTGCGGTTAGCATTGCTAACATTGCATAAGAGTGAAAATAAAATCAAACTGAAAGAACATAGAAAGCCCTAGTACATTCTATCTTGTATTTCTTCATGATATTGATGTGTAGTGTGTACATAAATAATAAAAAAAGTTATTGTTATATAGTCAAGCTAAGACAGTGTCCGAATGTCAAATCCTAGGAAAAAGGATGTCCATTTAAAACTGTCGTAATTTGCGTGCGTTAAAAATCAATATTTATCATCATTAATATGCCTCTTTATCTCAGAACTACTTGCATGATAAAATATTGTTTGTGAGGAATCCAGAGTATAATAATTATAATATTTGTGTCCGCAGCGTGTCCGCACAAAGGCTGTACGAAAATGTTCCGAGACAACTCCGCGATGAGGAAGCACCTGCACACACACGGGCCGCGCGTGCACGTGTGCGCCGAATGTGGTGCGTACCAGTTGCCAACATACGAATAGAAATGGCGCAACTTGCTTTCTGAATCGATTAATTTTGGATTTGAAATCTTAATTTATTAAAACTTTCATACCAAACCAGTCAAATAAAAGCAACGCTACCGGCGAGCCCCGCGTTGCAAAACTCTGCGTCTGCTATGGATTAAAAACTCATTAGATTAATAAGTAATTAACTTTTACACACAGATAAGTACCGTCCGTGCAATATTGGTTTTATGAACACGCCACGTTCAAATCTTTGAAAATCTGCCAGCATTTGAAGAAAGGCTCTATAAAGAATCATTATTGGGGGATATACCATAAGAACTGGTTAATTATTATGGTGTGTATTCATGATTCAATGGAACATGTCACATGTACATATTGTTTTCGTGTTGCAGGAAAGGCATTTGTAGAAAGTTCCAAGCTAAAGCGGCATCAACTCGTCCACACGGGGGAGAAGCCGTTCCAGTGCACGTTCGAGGGTTGCGGAAAGAGGTTCTCATTAGATTTTAATTTAAGGTAAATACATTACACAGTTATATAAGCTCTTTTCTTGACCCTTTTAACAACCTCCATAATAGCTTATCACTTCTGACTGACTACATCCATCTAGTATGAATTGTGTACTTACTGTAGAATTGGAAAAGACTGTATTCTAAGTAAGCTATTTCGGAAAATAACCTCTGTATATCTGCACCAATTATGAAATAGTGAAATGAATCCATTGGATTACACTATTCCAGTCCAAGTACAGAATCAGCAATCTGAACCTATCCTTATGCGTCGAGGAATGAAACAAGGGGAAGTTATTTCGCCGAAATTGTTCACGAATGCTCTGAAGGATATTTTCAAGACGCTTCACTGGAAAGGGCTGGGCTCAAACGTTAACGGCGAGTACCTCTCACACTTGAGATTTGCGAACGATATCGGTATCCCAGGTGAAACCGTGCAGGATTTGCAATATATGTTGAGCAGCCTGCCTGATTCTTCTGCTAGGATCGGTCTCCGGATGAACTTGGACAAAGCTAAAGTAATGTACAATGAACATGTCCTCCTGGAACTGATTGCTCTTAATGTGGTCCCTCTCGAAGTTATTGAGGAATATGTAAACCTCGAGCAAATCATGCAGTTTGGTAGAAACAACTTCGAGAAGGAAACCTGAAAAAGAATACAGCTCGGCTGGGCAACATATAGGAAACTTCGTCAAGTTTTTTCGTCACCGCTACCGCATAGCCTGAAGACGAAAGTCTTCAATTAATGCGTCCTACTTGTTATGACATACGGAGCCGAGACGCAGAAACTTGTCCACCACACACGGTGCGACTGGTCCGCCAATTCAAGGTCGATCAGCGAGCTATGGAGAGGGCTATGCTCGGCGTCTTTCTGGAGGATCGCATCAGAAATGAGACGATCTGACAGAGAACCAAAGTTATCGACGTAGCCCAAAGGATTAACAAGCTGACGTGGCAGTGGGCTGGTCACATTTGTCACAGAACCGATAGCCGCTGGAGCAGATGTGTTCCGGAGTGGAGACCGCGACTTGGCAAACGTACGGTAGAACGCATCCAGCTAGGTGGATTGACGATATACGCAAAGTGGCTGGCAGTGGTTGGATGCGAAGAGCTGAAGATCGAACTCAGTGGCGTGCCATTGGAGAGGCTTATGTCTAGCAGTGGACGGGAGTAGGCTGATGATGATCGTAATTAGGCCTGGGCATTATTAGTTGGGCCTAAGCGTTATTTAGTAGCTAGGCATTAGGCATTTGATGTTTACAAGTTTATTTATTTATTTATTTAGTACATATAATTTAGTATATTAAAAGTTATCAATACCGCGAAACCATTTAATGTGTATGTGTTTGTGTGTGTGAGGCAGTAAACACACAAAAGTAAATAGACGCAACAATCTATAACAATGCTAATAACGATATGTTTTATTCCTTAGGTGGCCCGTCAAGATGCAATAAAAAACTTAGCACAACCCTTACTAGTGGATATCGTTACTGCGCTGGCTGAGGAGTCTCAGTGCGACACGCCGCTGCCCCCGTCTCAGCCCAGGTCTCTACCATCATCCTCCTCGGCTGACACACTATCTGATGACCCCGAGTATCTTCGCCATAGGTCCTTTAAGTCCTAGTATTCAATAACTCGTAACATACAAGATTGTCTTTGAACATTACGAATATGATTAATATTTGTAGTTTCTGGAACCTTCACTAGGTGGCTACTTAGAATATTTAGTGGAAAAACATACCACTTTAATTATTCTCTACCTAAGAGGTAGGATATGCATATAAAGTCTTCTTGTCATAGCAACGCACATAGACGAGACATTAGATAGAGAATATTTTTTGTCTCGTCAAGATTAAAAGACTTATGGATATAAAAATATTCCACACACGTAATATTTGTAGATGCACCAACGTTAAATGCATCAGAACATTTTTGCGGTTTTTGGAGTTTACTCCTTAAGAATCGGTTTTTGATATGAGGCGCCCGGTATGAGAAAAATGTAAGGAGTAAAATCTACTGAACGAATGACCTCGTTACGTTTTTGGTGCGCAACTTTCTAATTTGGTGTGAGCAGTGCAG